>JAAAKE020089633.1:0-21126 GCA_010014785.2 Anisolabis maritima | reverse complement strand
CCCACATGAGCCTTCTGCATTCCATCCAGCATATTACACCTGAAAGGAACTACGAAATCTGGATTAGAAAAATATATTACAGGTGTCTCATCATTTAATTTACAAATAAAATAAAAGATTAATAATAATAATAATCTTCTAATAATGTATTGTTGGGCTTTGAGTCTAATTGTTGTTTTTTTTATATAAGGCTATAAGGACTTTAAACAATATATAATATATTTATCTACGATCTAATGATCCAGGCATTTACATCAATCAATTTGTGTCTACTTGATTTAAATATATTTTCATCGAATTGCCTGGGATCCCAGGCTTTTAAGATTTTTTTTTGGCATCTAAGACTTCCTTCTTATTTATTTATATTAATCGGTTGCCAATATAATATATGGAACCCTGGCCTTTTGTACGTGAGGCGAGACCTCTACCCAAAGAATAAGGCGCCTTTTAAGGTTTATCAATATTGACAATGTCGATATCTTTAACTTCTTGGCTACGAGGTGGGGGAGATTTTTGTTTGTTATTTATTTTAATTTCTTTTTCATTTAAATCTTAATCCGGTCATAATTTATGTTTCAAATGTGGCCCCAGAAAGTCAAAACATTAGACACTCCTGTTTTAGAGATCTCATACAATGACAAGGGTTATCTTATCTAATGTTTACTTTTTTTTCGCCTCCCCTTCCCACAGATAAAAACACGCTGCTCCATATAACTTTCTTGGAGGATATTTTTTGCCAGGTGAATTTGAACATCATTTGCCTTGATCTCTGGATTAGGTAGTTGATTCTTTCATTCCTATTCAAATAAAAATACTACCTAAATTCAAATTTAAATTTGACCTAAAAATATTAATTACATTTAATGAAAATAATCCATATTTCCTCCTATAATTGTATATCAGAACCAAGGCACGAATACATTTTAAAAGAAGAATAAAATAAAATTCCTCAAAAGGCGAAAAAATCATGTCAAGGAGAATTTTGTATGTTAAGAAAACACTCTGGACCCACGACGACAAATGTCTTTTATTTTATAACGAATAGTTAATTAAAATAACAATTGACATTGTAGGAAGATTTTATTCTCTCTTTTTCTTTGGTGACGTAATGTAATTTTATCCTCAGTATGTGAAATAAAAATAAATAGGCCAAGGACAAAAAAGCATAGGTGACCTCATCCCGTGGGATCTTTATATATATATAAAATCAAAGAAATGTATGCAATTCCTTTGTTATGCAAAGACAATTGCTCTTCAATTTACAAACAAATAACCTGGGAAAATTGCAAAAAACGTGGGGTGTGGGTTAAACACTAGCGAAGGCACTTAATCTCCTTGAACATATTTAATTAATTGTATCTAGTCTGTGAAATTGAATTCCTTCCTTCTCAGAACATTAGAATATAAATTCTTTTAATTTCAATACAAGTTTTTATTTATAAATTCCTATTAATAGATCTACCTTTTATTTCTTAAATAAGCATTAGTGCATATAATTTGAATACGTTTTTGATCAAATATATATCCTCTGAATTTATAGGCACTACTTCATGATCCCAATTATTCAACGATTAATAGCCACTTAACGTACAATGTAGTTGTTTTATTTTTTATTCTCTCCCACCACAGCAAAAATTTTATTTGATTTTTTTTTAAATTTCAATTTTTTCTGTTTAATCTCGAAATTTTATTTGACCTTTTTTTATGTAGGATTAAAAAAATTTAAGTTAAAAAATATATAAAAAAAAAAAGGTAAGTAGTGATTTTCAAAACGTCCCAAGAGACTATAAGTCAATATATCATTTAGAAAGTACGAGATGATTGTTTCGACTGGGCATGTTTGGTGTGGTCTCTTCTGGACTTGAACCAGCCACCATCCACTTTCGCGTTGTAATGGCAGCATGTCCGCCGCAAAAGTGGATGGTCCAAGGATTTAAAAGTGAAAAAAAATCATAGGGGAGGTGGGTCATTACCTCCTTTATTCTCCTTGTATATGCGGGAGAGGGGGGGGGGGGTACAACTGAGTTTGGAGGGTTCCAAATAAATTTTTTTGTATGCTCTTTAGTTTTTTTTTTTTTTTTTTTTAAGTGCTACTTATAAGAAATTCCATTTAAATTATTTATTTTTTTCCTGTTTTTGTTGATTTTCTCAATTTTTTTCAGTTTGCTGGGAGGGTGTCCGAGTAGTACAGGTTCCTCTAAATTTCTCACTGCCCTTCACAGACTACTCACCACTGAACAATTGCTCCACTCCCATCTCTTAATTTCGATCCTCTTACTCTTATGGAATATGTCTCCCTATTTCTCTTTTTAATACAATAAAATTCCTAATAAACAGGAAATATTTTTCTATTAAGCGTGGTAAAAAATTGTTTCTAGGTCCTGATGCTGCTCCTAGCTCGCGATGGATACCCCCTCTTGTAATTATTTTAATAAATAACTTTATTGAATGGAAAATTTTTATTTTTAATAAAAAAAGGCTTGAAATAATTCATAGAATTGGGTGTTTTGGGGAAGGGGTAGTCAGAAAGAACTCTCCCTCCAATTCCCCTCCTGACTGGCTCGCAACGCGTCGGGACGCTACCCGTTTCAGTAGATGATCAGCCAGTGAACGTTTCATTTCCTTAATTGTGTATAGTGCTTATTATTTCAATGTTCTTTTAGTATTGATTCATCATTTCGTTAATCTTTCATGTTAACTCGGTGATTATTGTTGTGGATTTGGAATATATTCGCTTGCATCTATAATAAGTTGGATTGTTCCTCTGCAATGCCTCGGCCTCCTGTTTGCCCAACGATATCCAATGTTAATTTCCCATACACAGGTACTTGATTAAATATTATCTTGACAATTAGATTAATTATCCAGTGATAATTTAATACTATTTAAAGTGTAAAAATATAAACATTTTATAAAGATAAAAAAACGTTTTCAGGAGTGGAGTTTTCGAGCATTCTCTTTTTACTTTTTCTAATTATTTTTAGTGTTTCGGCCATTTTCTTTTTCCTCCTTGTAGGATCTCTTTTCCGCCAGGGTTCTCTAGTATCGCCAATAATGGTCGGCTTTATCAGTGCTATAATACGAGAAAGCTCCTCTGCTTGGGAAAAGCCCTTCGCCTGGTCTTTACTTCGGAGTACCCCCTCCCTCTTGATCTTCATTCATATTTACATTTCATTTCTTCTTCTAATAATTTCTGATTCAACAACTATATATCTTTCTATTTAATATTTAAATAATGTTTTTTATCTTTATTTTAGTTTGCAGATATTAATATTTAAAATTTTTATATATGAATATAAGTGTTGACTAACACACACGTCTTATTTCTAGTATTGATATAAACTAAGAAAGAATTTATATATTAAATTGAAATAAACATTTGAATTAAATGAATTAATCTATTTTTGTTAGTTTTAATCGATTTAAAATTTACCAAGCTAGGGGTTTGACAAATTTTTTGTTCTTTTAAGAGAAAATTTTATTGCTTATCTATTTTTTTCTCTTATTTAATTGCTATTTGTTTTTATGTTTTTATAGATTTTTTTGATACAAGTTTTTTATTTTTATGTTTTTATTTGCAATCTATTTTTAATTGTATTTAGAAAGTTTTTTTTTACTTTTTCCTTTTCGTTCTATTTCGAATCGTTTAATTTTAAATGCCCTATCATTTTCAACATAAATTGGTGATTTTTTTTAGTACTTTCAATTTTTATTAGGACCTTGATATTACAAATGATTAATATAATTTTTTTAGAAATTTAATCATCTTTGTTACGTTGTGCCATGAGTCTAAATGGTTTTTATCCAACCTGGACTTTATTACTGCTTTAAACCATTTTGATTTAATTGTATAATTAATTTTTTAGGATTCTAAATTTTTATTAAGGAAAGTAAAAAATAATACATTCCCCCTCCATGGCCGAGAGGTTAAAGATATTAACATTGTCAATGTTGATAACCTTAAAAGGGGTGTAGGTTCGGATCCCAGGCAGTCAATGAAAATTTATTTATATAAATTGGATACCAATTGATATAAATAAATATGTCTGGATCATTGTATCGTAATAAGTTTATACATGGAGTGTTTAATGTCTATATGGCCTCAGATGCCGAAAAAAAAATAAAAGTCTTTAGATATTAGGTATTTAAAATGTCCAAAAAATTTTTGTCATTAGTTCAATGCCCAATAATATAACAAATTTATTATTAATTAATTTTAACTTTGAGAACTTCACTTTTGTTTTATATTCGTAATTGAGAATTAATTAATCAATTTATTATTGCTAACTTATTAAATTAATTAAAGAATAAGAAGACGATAGATTTTGGCGGTTGTTTGGTGCAATCAAGCAAGGCGCTCTTCTTCAGCTTGAAACCTGTTTGTCGTCACATCCTCTCTCCTGGCCTCGGGTTTTTCTCTGGGCTGGCTTTAGTTGAGCGTTGACTGTTCGGTCCAGTGCTTCGCTGTCTAAGTTCTTCATTTAGTGACTGTGTTCAGTTCCTTCTTAAGAACAGTGCACCCCATGTCTCGAATTCATGTTCCCTCGACTTATTGGTCCTGACACTCGTCAAATCTGGAGTCCAGAAAATACGGAATAGCAGGTATTAAAGAATAAGAAACTATAAACACTATTTTGGTCGTATGCCAACCAACAGCATGATCTTTTACCTCTCTCTTTCTCTTTCTTTCATAAAGTGATCTTTTTCTTTTTATATTTTAAATGATGATGAATCAGCGGGACTTTTGCGATAGGGCGTTGTCGGCCATGGATGGCTCTCTAAAGACGACGACGCCCTCGGCTCGATTTCTAACCTAAACCAAAGATTATTAATGGGCCCTAATTTCATTCAGACTCATTAATCGATTCTAACTCGCTTTCAATTTCATTATCCAACAAACAAAACAAAGCAATATTATTTAAGTCTCTTTTTTTATTTATTGAACATTAATTTATAAAATTAATCCCATATAACTAATAACTAAAACATAAAGTAAAATAAAAAGGTCGAGAAATGGAGATTTTAAAAATTTGACTGGGTTAATTTAATTTGTCCCTGGATGGTGGTAATGGCTAATGAATTATAGATCCGGGTTAAAGGTGTTCGTACAAAAAATGTTTAGTTTATAAATCAAAAAAATTTTTTATATAATTATTTATTCCCTTTTCATTTATCTTTTTTTTTTTTCACTTTAGTTTCTTAATTTTTAACTCCAAATAAAATATTTTTTGCCAGAATTTAGAAAAAAATTAATTGAAGGGAGAAATAATAAAAATAAAAATTTTTAATTATTATTATTGATAATTTTTTTTTTTTTTTTGAACTCCTTAGAACAACTAAAAGTGAATAGTCCCCTCAGAGCTTAGTGTTAACTAATAATTTAAATAAAAAAATTCCTATTCAAATAAATATATTAATATAAAGCCGAGCAAAAAATTTTCGAAACTCACTATACTTTAAAAGAACAAATTATGTCTAAATATACATTTTAAGCAAAAACAATTAATATTCCCAATGACTATAAATCAATTGAAATAAACTAACAAACTTTTTTACTTTCTCTTACCTATTATTTATTTTTTGAATTCTTAAAACAAACTTGTAAGTTTTATGATTATTTATTTAGCCATTTCCTTTAACAAACAAAAATATTTACATAGCCTTTTTTTTTATAAAAAAAATTTACTTATGTCCTCAATCATCTTTATAAAAGAAAAAAAAAGAACTTTTTATTCCATAATTAATTCTGAAGGCGTTTCTAATCCACAGTTAGGGGCCTTCGACCCCTTAGAATCGGAATTTATTTATACCTCATTATATATACAAAAAGAAAATTTCATCTTGAAATCAACTTCTAGCAAGTAAATAAACTAAGGCGACAAACATTTCTTAAAATAGGATATTTCATAATTTATTACTAAATTACTTTGACATTTTAAATTTAATGAAAACCCTATAATAAATATTCATAATTAATATTCATTAGTTAATTAAATTAATAAACTAAAATAAAATAATTAATTTGTTTATTTAATAATAACTATATATAAATAAAAGAAATATATTAATACTTTCAATTTTAATTTGGAAGAATACCTCTTTTAAGATAAAATTTATTTAAAATAATTGACTACCAATTAGTTTAAATAAATATGAACGGATAACAATTATTATAATAATTATATTAATAATTCATCATTCATGTTTGTTGTCTATTTTTTTTTATTTATTTATTTCTTAAGCCAAAGGTTAAGTTAATTGTTGCTATTAGGATAATGGCGAAAGGCAACAATGGAAAAAAGTAAGGGTTCTTTATTAAACACTTAATATATTCACCAATTATCAAACTAAAGAAAGTAGGTTTCGCTAGTAACAAGTCCTTTGGAGCAGAGTTCTTATCTATTCAGTCAGATCAGTGGTTCATTTTTCGTCCTGAATTTATTTATAATATATGGCTACCAATAAAATAAATATAAATATAAATATCTCTTTGAGAGGGTAGACACCGAAAAAGGCTTTTAAAAAATCCCAGAAATTCTGATAAAAATTAATTAATTTGATACTACTTCATTTAAATCAGAAGTGACTTCCCCTCGTATACACATATAAAAGAGTTACCACAATTTTTATGAAAACGTTTCAGGTAGAGTATCACTTCCGGTTATCGGAAATAGACCAAAAGTTAATAGCAATCTTTAATTTTCCTGTGAATTTTCCTCATTAGCGCGTCCTTGAATTATCGTATTAACGAATATGCACACCAATATAATTGGAAAAATGGTATTTTCGGAATCAGGGAAATTCCAAACGTCATGAACAATCGAGATCGAATTTTTGAACGATTATAAAACTTTCTCTATGCTACGTATATGAGGAAATAAAAATAGCGGATATCTGTTATCACTTTAATAGTTGATTTACCCCCACATGCCGAAAACTATCGAAAACTAAAAAATTAATATCTTTTTGAAAATAAAATACACCATGTGGATTGGCCCGTCTTCTGTTTTTTTTTAAATCCGCTATCCAGGTATTAAATTTTAAATTTCCTGAACATATTCATAAATATAATTTGATTAAAGATTAGTTGTTATCCATATACGGTATTATTCTTCTAGTTGACAAATAGGCTTTATTATAATGCTTCGTTGCTCTTTTTAGAATTATTATTATTATTTAATTATAGACACAGTAAGCTTATAAATTTCACGAAAATATAATTAACAGTATATAAAAATGGGCTTATTGTAAGTGCATAACTGTTTATGGAATAATTTGACGCTAGATTTATGCAGATTATTATTATTATTATTATACTTATTAAGTATTTTACTAAAGTGTAATGATCAATTAATTTATGGCATAATAAATAAACAAGTACGATCTAACATTTTTTATCGAATTAAAAAGAAAAAATTCTCAGATTGTTTTAAAACAAGAAAGAGCTAATAAAATAACAATTAGTACAATTTATTATATCTAGATAAGAAAAGATAAATGTTCTGAAATTACTATATAATTCTCCTTGAATTTTTTAGTAAACCTAAATTTTCATACTTTCGCTTAGCTAAGTTAGAGGAGAAAAGAAAGCCAAAAATTCCATAAAAATTTTGATTTAGTTTAAGAGAATAGAACAAATTTTATTAATTTGGCAACTTTAACTGGTCAAAAATTGAAATTATTAATTTCTTTTAGTCTCCTAATTTTGGAAAATATTGAAAAATCTAGTAATCGCATTTTTTAAATTAATACGTCTCAATCAATCGTTCTTTCTAGGAGAAATTTTAGTAAGATTTTCACAATTAATTCCATCAAATTTCAATTAAGAATAATTTATTTTCATGATTTTACTTTCTCGTTGATATAAAATATCAATAGAAGAAAAGTTAATCATCGATAAAAATTTCGATCTCCCAATTTTCCCACAAAACAAAAATCTATTCAAATAGAATATAAGCTAAAATAAAAATATTTGTGTTTAGGTATACATGTATATACATGGCTTGTGGGATGCAGTGAGTACATAAAGATTATTTTCGTCTACTACTCACTTTTTTCGATTAAATGATACAGAGCTCCTCTGGAGTGGACTACACATGTACACATGTATAGTTGTTAAATCTTCATACCAAATCATCATTAAAATTGCATGGTCCGCCTTCTCTGGAGTACTTAACCGAAATATCCACTGCGGGGATCATAAATAAATCTAGAATGTGGCAAATTTTCATGATCCTCTAATAAGATGAGAAGAATTCTTTTTTTTATAAATTCCCTTTCTTTTAAATAAATAAAGGGCTCATTAATAATAAAAAAAAATTAAGATTAAAATAGCTATTAATATGATCACCTGTTGCTCTCCAAACCCCTTTTTCTTACAAAACAATAGACAAGTTGTGATTAATTATTTATTCAAATTAAACCTTCTGTTTCAAAGCAAATTCTCAGACTTTATTAAAGAAATAAATGTTTATTCCAAATCATTATATTTTTTTATTATATTAAGCGATAAAAAACGTCTACTTTCAGAATATTCTTAATTTTTTTAAAGACATTTCGGCATCTGAGGCCATTTAGATTTTCTTATTTAATTTATAATTTAAATGAATTTTATTGGTTTCGTCAGGAACAGAACCACTCACCATGAAATCAGACCTCCACCTTAAATCTAAGAGACAGAGCCTTTCAAATTTAAAAGTTGAAAAAAAGAGTTGGTATAAAATTATTCTTGAAGATGTTTAAATCATTTCTAAAAGATCAAGAATTTTTTGATCAATTTTTTACTACATAATAATCATTGACGCAACATTTCCAGCATATACCACGACACAAGGGGTATTAACTAGAGCTTAAATAATCTTAATAAATAAAAATTAATAAAAAAATTTTCCTCTCTATGACGCCACGACTTTAGTTTTTTTTAATAAGTTTCTTGGATTTAGAGATATTAGCCAAAATTACATAAATTTATACCACGTATTTGGCATTCCATGAAGATAGACTATTAAAAAAAAGTGGAGGGTTAAATTTTTGACGATCACCTAACTTTCCCTTTTGATAATATTTCAATTAGAGTACGGAAATGCAATAAAATTCTTTTAATCTTGAATCTTGAAAGCTAATAATTAATGAAATAACCTGGAAATATTAATTAAAGAATAAATATTGCCCATTACTTATTTATTTTTTTTGCTTAAAAAGAAGATTATATTCAATTAAATATATTATATAAAAATATTTTAAGGAAAATGATCAAGAAAAATTCCCAAGTTTTTTTTATACTAGATTATATAAATAACCAGCCAATTTTGGAAATTGTTATCTCAAAAATGAAAAGAAAAAATATTCATTAATTTTTTTTAATGATAATTTATTATAAAATTCTCATCCTGTTTTCACTAATAAACTAAAAGAAAAATATATTGAATTTTTAATATTTAATCTTTTTACATGAGTTCCTCTGAGTTCAAATTTTGTATGAAAAATTACATTAATAATAATTATAACTATTAGAATAGCTACTACTTCCGTAAATATTAAGAGAATTAGCCTCTTATCTCTCCGTTGTATCAAGGATTGCATAAATTCTTTCGTGTTTGCTTGCTGAAAGATAAGCAACCAAAATCAACGACTGACTAATGAATTTTTCGATTAATTGCTCCAGAGCTTCTCTACACCATATATGTGCAATTCTTAAATCACCCTAGTAATCAACAAAAGAGCATTTGTGGTTCATTCTAAAAATCTAGAGCAATTAATCAAAAAATAGTTGATCTTTTGGGTGGCCTATCTTCCAGCAACTCTACATGAAGGAATTTTTTTTGTTTATACTTGATTTGAAAGCGTATTTCACTAAAATGATTTACATGTAGATCTGATCTTTCACATTTGAGAATAAGGTAAAAACATTTTCCTAAGAATATTTTTATAATTTTACCTATATATTAAAAAAAATTTTTTTTAATTTTTTTTTATTATATTATTTTATAAAAAATTTTCTACATATGATACCTCTAAGTATTTATCATAGGTTGGAAGTTTTTTTTATTCCGATATGATATAAAATGAAGACTCATTTGTAGCCATTAGTCCAAAAAATGCGAGCTTCTTCGCTATTCTTGGACTCCAAATTAGAGATGAAGGAGAAACGATTATCAGAAGGTCGGAATTTCTTGCACAAATGACTCCAGACACATTCTCATTCATTCATAGAAAAAAATTTTAAGTTGGTTTAAATTTGATCCACCTATCGTATATAAACACGCTATTTATTTATTTAATTGATTGTTTTCGGTTTTCATTCTGGCTTTTTTTTATTGTTTAGTAGATGAGATGAATTTTCTTAAATGAACAAACATGAAACAAGATGTAATCCCTGTTAAGAGTAGGACGTGAATTAACTCTTTGTTCGTCAGTACAGTACTCTACATTGTTTTTTAAAGTCTTTATCTTCTCTAAATAGAGACGGATGAAGTTGGAAAAAAAATATAACCAGAGATATTTATCTTCAAGCGGATAGTAATAGTAATAAAAATGAAATTTAATCTTTCTGATTTTACCGAGATTCGTGAATGTTTCATACTAAATATTTTGAGATCGTTGAATTAAATGATTGCTGTTTTCTTGTAATAATATACCGTCATCATAAAAATTCAAATTCTCTTAGATAAATTGTAGATTTCTTTTTGGTTCTATTTTTATTCTAATTTCTTGACGTAAAATCACTTTCCTCTGCTCATGGAAGGTAAAATTGCGATTTGCCTCCCTTTATGCCGATATACCTCGTCAACGAAAAGATAGAAAAATGTTTGATATATCATTAGAAAGAGGATATATAATTTTGAATTCTTAAAGTCATAAATCATATTGACAAATAAATACTAATAAAAATGAAGGTTTTATGAGTTTCTGACATGAAATTTTATTTTAATTAAACTGAACAATTGTAGTAAAATCGGGTCAACAAAATTTGCAAATTTTATTCTTTATTGACTGCGAAATCCAAACATTTTATCTTACATTATTCTACTTTTATCCGAAATATAAAAATTAATTAAATACAATTTTTTTTACAATAAATTTAAGTCTTTCGTATCTGAGACCATATATTCTTTTTAAAATTTAATTATGGTTTTGCTATAAATTTAAATTTCTTTCCGTAAGTTCCATCAACCAAAATATTTTGCCGACCAATCTCTAATTTTCCATTCCCAAAATTATAAGATTATAAAAGTTATTAATAATTTTATATCTTTTTGTAAAAAGAATTTTAAAAAAAATTAATTTTTAAATTATATATTATAAATATTATATATATTAATTTCTTTTAAATTGGTGATTTTTGTCTTAAGTAATATTCTGTATGTAATTTAGAAGAACTTACTGTCTGCTCTTTGACATAAAATAAGTTAATAATAAATGAAAAAAGAATGACTTGAAAGTAAAGTGATAGCTTTTAAAGGAAACTTCATGCTATATAACTCAAAAGCAGAGATCTTAGGTGTGTCTCTGTGCTCCTTAGGTAATTCAAAAAGTATTCCGATAAATGAACTTTAACAATTTTATTTCCTCGTTTTTATTTACTGTTTTTCTTTGAAACTCTGATACATTGAGTAGATTGATTTTTTCTCGCGGATATTGATCCATCGCATTTGATAAATGAATGGAATTCGAAGATGAAAAATAATTGCTGCCATTTTAAAATGACGATGCGACATAATAACAATGATAGAAAATAATCCAACTCATCGTCAATTTGAGTTGATCAGACTCTCTTCTCTAACTTTGTGAAATAAATAGTCATTGTGGTTTCCAAGAAAAGAAACAGTACTAGTACAAAAAAAAAAGATTAGGCCTACTCTAGTAAATACCACATTTATTTATGTTAATAATGTCAACACCTGTGAAGGATCTATTAATCTTTATATTTATTTTTCTAAAATTTAATTGTTAATTGTATGTAAAAATAATTCATTTGCTAATTGCTATCTTATGTTATATCCATGGGAAACTTTAAAATGTAATACCTTGAGGAAGCACCAAATATAAGGCAGTTTGACATTTAGTAATTAAATTTCTAATCATTTTTGCATAATGAGAATTTTGTATTCATATCGTGCATCAATCTCTAGAGCCCAAGGCTGATATATGAGGTTGTGTATTCATGCAAATCGTTGTATTTTATTTTGACCTTTATATAATTTTTGAGCCCCTGTGATGTCTTTTTTAACGAATAGTATAGATTAAATATCATGATAACAAGATCAAACTTGACACTTAAGGTTTATTTATTAGCTTGGAAAAGTGAATATAAAAAAATAGTTATGGCCACAGCATACATCCACATGAATTAAAAATAAAATACTATATAAAAAAAAAATAACAATAAGAAAAGGGTTACTCAAGAAAGAAGTCTCTATGAAAATAAAACTTCTTTTGAAATAACGACAGTCTTAGTTAAAATATTCATCTTTACGTTTAAATTTTTTTTGTCTTTTCAGAGCCCATTCAGACATACACGATATTTCTTCTATATCATACTTATTACTCACAATTATATAAAATTGTAATTTGTTTACATTCATTTTAACGAGTACTGAATCAAATTGAAGAGAGCCCTCAGGCAACTCTACCCCGAGAAGAGGGTGTTGCTGTACACCCCATCCTATGGAAGGAACGTTAAGATGGATTCCCTCTCAATGAAACACTCAAGGAGTAGACTATACATGGGTGCTGAGAGAGTTCCTCCTACTAGGACATCCTCCCTAGCATAGTTGAAAGGGACCAGGTGGAATTAGATATAGTAGTTAGCTAGAAATGAATATAGGCGGAGGAGTTAGGGTTAGGAAATAAAGTAACTTCACAGGGTGCCGATAGATGGCTACGATCAGAGGTCGGTTGGGTTTGAGGTGAAAGCTCTTCGGATATATATTCGTATGGGGATTCCGGTAGGTGGGCCTATACGATCCAAATGAAATGAAATGAAATGGGAAAATGAATCAAATTGAAATGCCTTTGACTAGTACATTCTTGAAATATTTCTGTTTATTCTAAACTAAGTATCATGTTAATGGGATAATTTGATTAATTATTTTCTTACAAATTATAGAAAACAGATTGCCTAACTTTTAGAGTTTGTTATTGTTCACCTCTCTCCGTCTCTTTATTTTTTTAGTTATTTTTTTGTATTTGATTATACTAATTATATTAACTAAAAGGCGGGCCCGAGCCCTTTAGTGTAAATATTTTTATATCTGTTCATATTTATTTAAATTAATTGGTAGCATTACAATGTAATTTGTGTATATAGTGTAGAACACTGACTGCATGTACTTTACTTTGTCAACTACTAGCCCAAGCATACTTGGAGTTGTTTATATTTACAAACCAATAACTACTATATTCCTAAGGGTAGCAGTTTATATTTGGAAAGCGAACTATAGAAAATAGTCAGGGTCCATTTACAGTACATTATTTTCTTAACCTGCCAAAATAGTAAAGTAATGTCTTGGTATAGGGATTTTTGCACAGTTGTTACACTGTATTAACAACGAAACTCTTTAATTAATTTATTAAGAAGATATGAAAGTAGAAAATGAAGATGATTTAATGAAATTAGTTTTATGCTCGTTGTACTACAAAGGGTGAAATAAAATAATTTATGGCTGCTGCACTTTTATTCATTCTCCAATTATAATTTATAGCAACTGTAAAACTTTAATCTCAATATTCTCCAATTTAATCTTAATACTATTCCAAATTTTAAGACGTATTCATCTCAAACAAATTGCTATATATATATATATATATATATATATATAATTCACTTAATAAAATATATTTTAAAAAAAATGCATCTAAGAATTCAGGAATGTAAAAAGAAATATTGAATAAAGGCAAGTCGACTTGGTGGGGGCAACAAATGATTAAGTTGCATTTTACAATCGCAGTTTAACTCTCTAACTGTAAGCTTCTAAGCGAGGATTTTTAACCTCCTCCTCCTACTCCTTCCTACTCCAGATGTCGAACTAACGGGATTTCGGTCCAAACCTGTTGACTCTTCTCATTTTCATTTGCTGGACAACAATCAACACTCTGTTAGATTAACTCTCTTTTACTCTCCCTTTTTCCATAATTAATCATACTTAAAGATGCAAATAAAACAAAAAAAACTTTAATGCATGATCATTCAAGATTTTTTTTTTATTATTCATAAAAGTGATTCAATTTTTCGTGTCCTCAGGGCAGACGTACACAGAGCCAAAACCAAAAGCAAATTATTAGATAAATTAATTTCATCATAAATGAATAAATACAACATCATTATTCAAATATACTAATTAAACATTTGTCACTAGATTCCTCCTTAATTAGATATTATGGAAATTTTATTAAAAAAAAAGAGTGAAAGGTTTTTTAAATTTTTTTTTCTTAAATAAATAAATTATAAATGGCAAGAGAATTCTGAAATTGGGAGATCAAAAATTTCATATCATTGTTGATATATTAAGGAAAAAGCAACTAAAAAAATATTTATTATAAGTACTACGAATATCAAGGGCCTTTTGTATTGGAGGTGAGAGATAAGTTATGGCAATATATATAAGATGAAGAAAAGATAGTGCAACTAAGAGAAAAATAAAATAAAATTTTCGGCCGCAAGTCACGTTTATCCTCAAGACCATAAATTAAAAATTACACGTCAGTGTTATTGTGTTAAATTTAAAAAAATTTTGGTCTTAAGGAAGGATGTGAATTCCCCTCAAAAATTTGTTTTATTTTCCTCTTGGCTGACTTATCCTTTCTTCGACATCTTTTGTATTGTTCTGCATCCAAGACCAAAATGAGGGGGTTAAATAAATAAATTTAAAAAAAAAGGATAGAAATCAACGCAAAGCCTTTTTTCTCTGGCGATCCGAATTCGATCACATCTAATGATCAATAAAATTAAAATTACACAGACTAGTATTTTCTACATAAATCAACTCATTTCCTTCATATTAAAATAATATTTTAATTTTAAAAAAGAATACAAAAATTTACCGTATATATAAAATAAATATTTTATTTTTTTAAACTATAATATAATAGTAATTAATTACAACGTGATATGTTCTCATCTTAAATTTTTATATATCTCAGAAGGATGCTATAGAATGCAAATGAACTGACCAAAACGTTATATGAAGTATATTAATTAAACCAGTTTAAGTAGCCTATAACAATTAAATTTTAACAATGAATTAGTATATCAGGAATATATATATATATATATATATATTTACCGAACAACTTCCTTTTTATCCATTTATAATACAATCAACAATCAAACTTATATAATATTATAAAAGGCGTGACTCTCTTTAAAACCCCGCAAACATAACTTTAATTAAAAAAAATAAATGTTATTATACCAGAAATATATATGAAGAATAAGTTTTATTTAACATATTTATATATACAAATATTGCACAAAGCAATGCATGTTACATTGTTTAAATTACTTAGCTTCGAGTTCAATTTCTCTTTTCCCTAGTCTTCTCATTATAAATATAAATAATATATTTTCAACGTTATATGAAAAAAAAAAAAAAACCTAAGAATTAACCAGGAATATATATTCAAATGTTTCAAATTTATTTGATTTATGTAAATTGACAAATAATATTATTACAAAGTAATATGAATTACAATTAAGGAACCTAGGGATACCGTGAATGCCGCTGCTCTATTTGAACCCTAGTTTGTATAGAACTTTAGCTTTGAAAGCAGGCTGCTTTAATCTGTCTAGCTAATCGAGAAAAATATTGTTTTTTTGAAAAAAAAAATGCGATTCATTTAATCTTTTTAGGATTAATCTCAATCATTTATACGGGCATAAATAAAATTTATGATTTTATCTCAGGGTTAACTATTATATTTAAACATTTTTTTACCTCCTTTTTTAATTAGATTCTTGATATTTTAATTAAAAAACGTATTAACCTTTTAAGCCTTCTAAAGAAGTCTTTGCACTTGAATGTTGATGTCACATGAGATAATTAGAAGCCGATCACAGAGCAAATCCACTTTTATTGGAAACCTGTTCCCCAGGCGGAATGCAGTTGCGACCTGCAAGGCATCGACTCCTAACTCTACTCTCCTAGGAGAGAAATTAACATATTCACGCGAAAGGAACGAATAATACAACTATTCTAACGATATTAGAGTGAAGGGTCACACTTACTTTTGCTTGCATTTCGACATCGTAGATTAAAAAGTTCTCCTTTCTAAATCCGTCAAAATGAACAAAAAATTTCGATTTCATTTAATAATTTTTTAAATAGTTATAGTGTAGTAGATAAAGATCGAAAAGTCTGGTAAAAAATTTCAGGACCATTTTGCAAATAAATTCCAACCGCTAACTTCTTGAAGCAATACAATGACTCCTTCAGGAGGTTTCTTTGATGTAAAAATGGACAAAGAAGCGACTCTACTCTGATATTTACATCTACATCAAAGAAATAAGGTTCTGATGAAGAGATCTTTAGATCCGAAACGGAATTGGAATTTTCTCTAGACTTATTTCAGCATATTTTTAATTTTTAATTTTAATCTTCAAAATTTTTATATTTCGTGGGGAGTACAAACAGGATATCCTAAAAAAAATTTGGAAATTTGGAATTTTTCCATTAAATATTATTTACAATTTCGTTTAATATATTAAGGAAGGACAAATCGTAGAATAAGCGGACAAAAAAAAAGTAATCCTACCCGACTAAATGTGCAATTTCTCTTATCTTTTGTTTAAGAGGATTTTTCGGTGCTCTCGAATACCATTTATCCTTCTATAATTTTTTTTTCATTTTTACTTCTGACAGGGCCAAGTTTTTATGGAAACTACTGGAATAAATAAAAAAAAAAATGCCAAAAATTCTTTCTATATATATTATGGAATATTAATTAATTGTTGGTTTTTGTTTGTTGGAAAATACTTACCCAAACTTATTAATGGATTTTTCGATTAATGACCCCAGAGCTGTTCTAGAGTGCATTTATTGTGGGATGAAGTTTTGTGGTTACATCTAATTAATCGAAAAATCCATTTAATGAATTGTGTTGCCACACTTACCAAACTACGCACAAACTATTTTATGCATCCCATTGTACACATAATGTGTATATTAATTATCATATTACTCCATTTAATGTCAAGGCTAATTATAAAATAATTATTTTAAATATTAAAAAGTTAAATAGCTATCAATTATTATTTTGACATAATAAATATGGATTTAATCCCTTGGGTTTTTTTTGGCTTCTGTTTATATTTAGAATAATCAATTTTAATAATGATTAGAATTTTTATTCCAAATTTTATATCATGGTAGATCCTGGGTTTTATTTAATTTACAACCTTAAAATGGCTCATTAAGTTGAAATTTTTTTTTAAGACTGCGGCATCTGAGTCCATATAGACTTTTAAACGATAGATGTATCTGTTAGTTACAAATATATTTTCGTTACGATATGTATAATCCAAACATATTTATGAACATCAATTGATATCCAATTGATTTAATTAAATCTTCATCGGACTGCCTGGGATCCGAACCTACATCCTGGATGCAGTCAGATGAAAATTTATTTAAATCAATTGGATACCAATTGTTTTTTTTTAAATACAAATATAATAAAAGAATATTTGTCTATTCTATTCATTTGGGCAATATTTTATTTATTTTTATATCCATTTATAGTTTCTAATGAGAAAATAATTTATTTTCATGTAACATGTAAAGGAAATACATAAATGTCTATTGTTTAATGGACCACCTGTTTATTATATTATTATTAATCCTTGCTTTCGACTTTATTATTATATGGATAGCTAAAAACATAGTCATAGCCGTAAGGAATGTTTCTCTCTCAAAGGTTAACGAAATCAATTTAAATAGAAAAGAGCGTGATGATGTTTATAAACAACAAACTCTCAGTCTCACAATAAGGATCTTTTGGCTGGAATTCCAGGACTATAATTTGAGCCAATTAAACGAGTGAAAATTCCCTCCCCTAAGCGGAAAAGAAATCAAAGCAAAAATTAATAATAAAATAGTATAAAATTCAAGCGAGCCAGAGGAGGAATTTTTTCTAAAACAAGTTTTTTTTTTAGGAGATTAAAGACCTAAAACATAGATATTAAAATGAAAACTGAGTAGTAAATATTTTGTTTTAAATAGGTACTTCAGTAAACAGGATAATTATAAATATTCCAATTAAGAATTAAAAAAAATTAATTTCCATTAGAAAAAATTTAATAGTAGAAATAGAAAATATAATTTTTTTAAATATAAAAATTCTAAAGTTGTATTCATATCAAAGAAGAAAAGATGATTATATAAAAAAAAAATATATAAAATACCTATAATTAAAATATTAATAAAAAGAAATTATCTACATTCCAGACTAATAAAAAAAATTTAATTTTGCTTTGCATTTTTTCTTAGGCATACATTTTAGCGCATTTTCCTTCATAAAAACCAGTTAATCAGCTAATTTATTGAACAAAAAATTGTTCTCAATATGAATTCAATACAAAATAGTTGTATATATGATATTAACCAAAATATTGAACAAGAAATTCACTCATCTATTGCACAGAATGAAGATTTTTCTTTTGTATGGGTTTTTTCCCAGATTAAGTTTAAGTTCGTTTTATATAAACCAATTTCTTGATCATTTTCTCAATGCGTATCCTAACCTGGAAATTGCCCAGCAAACAAAAACAAACAAAATTTATTGACTCCATGGTATGTGACCAAAGAGCCATTCCAATATATGAGTTGTCGACCCTTAGTGCGGTCGGACCACGAATTGGCGAGAATCCATATAGAGCATCTTTTCCCTTAAAAAAAAAATTATTTATTGCTATCCTATCATCAAATCAAGCGTTCTTCAAATTTTAAAGACACCAGACTCTGGGCATTTTCTCTAAGTATAGAAAGGGGGGTTCTTTCTCTAACCGGGTACATCTTTTGGATTCAGAAAGCCTTGGTCTAAATACAATAAATAATATTTATTCCTTATTTGGTTAAAATTATCCATTCATTATATAACACTAAATTTTTTGCTTTTTGAAATTTTTATTATAGGTTATTTTATATTATTATACTTAATATTTTATTTATTTATTATGATTATTATTTATTTAAATTTTTCTTTTTTAAAAAACTGAAGAACATAAAATTGTAATATTTAAAGGATGTTATTATAGTAGAAAAAAGAAAAAGAAAAAAAATGGCATCACTTACTCTGTTTATTCAATGAATCGACATAATTTTTTGCTAATTTATCATGACAGAATGTTTGATGCATATCTGCTTTTATGTTGATAATATATATATGTAATTTTATTCATGAAAAATGTTTGGGGATAAAATAAAAAGAATCAACAAAAC
Source organism: Anisolabis maritima (assembly GCA_010014785.2). Lineage (NCBI taxonomy): Eukaryota > Metazoa > Arthropoda > Insecta > Dermaptera > Anisolabididae > Anisolabis > Anisolabis maritima. The sequence goes on along the minus strand of JAAAKE020089633.1, from coordinate 1,690 downwards.
AAAAATATATGGTTCTTAATCTTATATACAATAGGTAATCTTTCATGTTTTTTTATATTGTCATTTTTAAATTCTAGAAAAATAAAAAAGTATTAAATCACTTGACTCAAAACCCCTTGAACATGCGATATGCTCGTGACTTGGAATTTCTTGTTGATTGAACATGCTTAAGTCATAGCAGATGGTTTCGAGGTCCTCTCCTCTCTCTCTCTCTCTCTGTCTTATTTACAAGAATAAAGAGAGGAGAAGCCCCCGGGTTAAGGATAACATATTATATACAAGGTGTGTTAAAGGGTGGCCAAAAGACCGATTATAATCACAGCATTCATTCATCCCCACAAAATTAAAAATTATAATCATATTAATTAGTTTTATTTAACCTTAAATTCGCCGAACTTTTTTAAAAGATAAATTTTAGTTGACCTTTATTTTTAGATATGACATGAATAAAATCAAGATGACACAGGTTTTTTCATGTTTGGTTTATTTATCTAGCTTAATAAGAAAAGACAGTTAGGTAACTAGACAAAATCTGGTGTGACGGCCGCACAATACACAACTTTCTCTTATCTAAGACAAAGAAAATTGTATGATGCGTGGCGCCAGATTTTAAACGATGGGCCTCTAAGTAGTTGATTCACAATTTTATTTAACTTATATTTTTGTAGATTTTTCGTTTTGGTGTATTAATCAATTATTAAAATTATAAAAAAAATTTAATTAATTAAATTAACAATTAAATTCTGTTTATTTTCAAACATATGAATCCCCCCCCCCCTCGAGACCGAGTGTTTAAAAATAATATCAAGGTTAATAACCTTAAAAGCCAAGAGGTGTGGGTTCGGATCTCAGGCAGCCCGTTAAAAATTTATCTAAATTGAGTAAATAAATAGATATTATTATATATCGTTTATTGTCTATATGGCCTCAGATACCGAAAATACTAAAAAAAGGAATTAAAAATATTTATATTTTGTTTTGATGTGTTGTCCTATCTTTTCTACGGGATTTTTTTTTTAATGTCAATTTTGACTTCTGAGATCATCTTGACAAACAAAACTATTGCTATAAAATAATTAATATAAATTAATGCAATTTAACTATTTATTTTTATATTCGTAATTTTTCCTGTAGCCCGTGTAGCCATCTACTGGCAATTCGCCGAGATAAATTCACTTCCTATACTCTCTCTCTCTCTCTCTCTTTCCCTTTTTAATCTGACAAATCTTTTTCTTTTGCAAAAGGTTTAAATTTTATTGTCGACTAATTATTATTCCCATTAAAAAAAATAATGAGAAAAATTAGATAAGACAAAAGTATTTTGTGACTATTTGGAAGATATTAACATATGACCTTAAATTTAAATGGGAGAAAGTAAAAAATAGAAATCCCATTATAAAGAAACCTTAATAAACAACGTATCTTGTTTTGACTAATTTTTTTACGATATTCCATGTCAAAAAAATATGTATTTCATTATTTTATTAATTTTAAAAATTTACATCTAATATCAAGATTCTATCATTAGGCTAATTCTGAATTTAACAATTTAATTTATTATCCCATTATCTTATATATTAACCAATTAGATGAAAATTACAATAATTATTATATATTTTATTTACATTTTTTCCCACAGCCTGATCACTAAATAGTAGAAGCTAATTTTAGCATAATAATTACATTAATC
>JAAAKE020089622.1:8873-21128 GCA_010014785.2 Anisolabis maritima | reverse complement strand
AATGATTTTTTTTGTTAGGATTGAGGGTTTTTAAGCCTTTAATTTAAGGCTTATCCCTCAAAAAAAAAAATCCACTTTGACTAAGGTCTTGATAGTTTTAATAGCTCAACAAATAGCAATACCCCCCCTCCCCTCACACACACACACACACACACACACACACACATATTTTTCATATTTTTTTAAATAAACATTAAGAGAGTCTGCAAATAAATAAAAATTTTGCTCTCTTCTATATCGCGATTTTGTTTTGTTTGTGATTTTTTATTTTATTATTATTATTGTTCAAAGTTTACTATTTCTCCCCTTCAATTTTTCACCCACGCTTAAGGAAAAATAAATAAATAAACGATTGGATCGCATGTTTAAAGATGTCCACGCCACCATAAAAAAAAAAAAAAAAAAAACGAATTGATGGAGGTCCATCATCCATGCCAAATCCATAAAATATCAAACAAGACGCGTTTCCGTTCTACAGAAGAAAGAATGATGGAAATGAGTTTTGATAGAAAAAAAAAAAAAAAAAGATCTCAAGCTTATAATGTGATGTGTTTCATATTCCTAAGTGTGAAAGGATCAATGTGTGAGTTAGAAATAGAAAGATGGAGCCGAGAAAAAGAGATAGACGGACGCTCTCCGAAGCAATTTAATATAAATCAAAATTCGTTTAACAGCTTCACGTATGTGTTAGTGAGGTCGCCTTAAATAAATATTAACTCCGTGAAACGTGCTATAGAAAAGAGGAGGTGCAAGTGAGATGGAGATACAGCAAGAGATGGAGAGAGAGAGAGAGGCAACGAGATAATTTGTAAGCGCGCGCGCGGCTCCAGCTCCAGCCTCCCTTCTCCCTCTCTCGCTCTCTCATTCTACATTAGAACAAAGCTTCTATAGGGTGTTTCTAATTTATATATTCTTTCAAAAAAATAAAAATTTTGAATATATTAAAATGGAGTTGATTAGTTAAGCGGATTAAACCAACATCGAATTTCAATAGAAATCAAGACCAGGTAAAATACTTAATGGAAACTTGCTCCAAAATAAGTTTAAAGATGAATTAAGACCCTATCACTTACTAATTTTGCATTAAACGATTTTATTATCTATTTTTTTTTTTTTTAAGTCTTTATCGGCATCTGTCGCCATTTAGACTCCGTCCTTATTTATTTATATCAATTGGTACCCAAGAAAATATGAATAAATTTTTGGCGCTCAGGTCGGGAAGCGAACCACTGACCTTTGGTACCTAAAGCCAGAAAACCAAGGAACAGGGCTTTTTTATCTATTCTTTTTTATATTTAATTTTTTCATTTTTTTTTTTTTTGGGTTACTATAAATCTTATTATCTTCACTTTAAAATGGATATCTCTTTCATAACCGATTTAAACAACACCTCCCCCTCTTTTCTGCTTCCCCTCCCTGAAATTTCGGAATCAGCCCGACAACACGTTTATCAAAAAATCCTGAGATTTTCAATTCAAATTTTTCTTTAATTTTTTATTCAAATTTGAATCCAGCTTTTTTATTCCTTCGGTGGAGAATCACTGTTTCACATAATTTATTATATACTTTTTAAATGTGGAAACATTTTAGGATTTTTTTTCTAACAAAATACTAAAATAGACTCCAAATGTTTTATTTTTCAAGGGAGGTAGTTGAACTTTATACTTTCTATGAAAATGATCACGCATTGTTACGAAATTTTATATATAATTGGGGAACCAGGGGCGTACCGCCGAAAGTGTTATCCCCCCCGCCAAGTCTGGAAACAGACTCCCAAGTGCCCCAAAGAATCATATCTCTCTGTTCAAAAATTAAATTCATTAATTTTTAATAAAAATTTTTTCCTTCACTTCCCTCCCCCCCTCCCCCACCCTTAAGTACGATACCCTTCACTGAGGACATAGTTGAAAATGGCTCAATATCTTAGATTAGAAACCATATGAATTAAAAACTTCAAAATTTTTTGCGTTTTCCTGTTGAATGTTTTTTAAACCTTCAATAAGACACAATTTATTAGAAATATTATGAAATATTTTACTAAAAATATTCTGTTTTCTAAGATTTAAATAAAATATTTAAAAATTGATTAGAAATAAATAGAGCGTCAAAATACACCTGCCTATCTCTTACACCTTTTATATCTTATCTCTATAGCTAATAATAACCTCGTTATTTTTTTTTTATAACGTTTCTAAAAAAAATTTTGATTCCTGAATTTTTTTTATTTTTGAATCTTAACATTATTTCAGTTAAGGCCTTTTTTTTTTATTTTTCTAAAAAAAACACTAATCTTTTTTTTAATTGGGGTATAAACTTTAATTTATTTTTCCAAACGAGATCTTTAAAAACCCATTAGTAATTTCTCCTTCCCTCTAACTTTTTTTTGCTAGACTCTATTTTTCGAAATAAAAATTAATGAATTTAAATGAATTAAAAAAAATTTATTAATTAGAAAATAATTTTATACTGTTTTTATAAATTTTTTTTCCGTATCTGAGGCCATTTAATAGTTAATAATTCAGATTTTAACAATTCAATTTTCTATCAATTTTACAATATGAATTATCCAGGCAGATTCATTTACACCAATTGGTATCCAATTGATTTAAATAAATTTTCAACAGACTCCCTGGGATCCGAACCACTCTCCTTGACTTTTAAGGTTATCAATACTAACAATATCAATATTTTTAACCTTTCAGCTACCGGTGGGGGATAGGCTCTTTTTTTAAAGTCTTTTTCAGGATCTGAGACCATTTAGACCCCTAATTGATTTATATTAATTGGTAGCCAATATAAATAAATTTTTGTCGCTCAGGACGGGAAGCGAACCACTGACATTTGGTACGTAAGGAGAGACCTCTACCTCTGCACCTAAGGACAGGCACCTATAGAGGGCTGTTTTGTTTTAATAGATACTGCTTACCAATAGATACCCTGGCGCCACTAAAAACATACATATATAAACACTTTCTGTTATATTTTCTACTGGCGCCAGTGTATATATTGACATTATTTATGAACTGTGTTTATAAATAATACGGGTTTTCTAAAATTTTTTAACGACATATAATTATTTTCTTTTCTTTTTATAAATTTGAATTTAATATCTGATTTGAGTTGGGTAGTCATTGTTGCTTGTTGACTGGTAGCGCCCTCACTTCCCCCAAACTAATTTTTTCTTTGTCTATTGTCGGGTCGGCAGTTACATTGAACATGAGTGTGGCCATCATTTAAATATAAAAGTAATTATTTCAGAGTTTAAAACTTATTCATTTATTAAAAACTTCGTTCCAAAAATAATCAAGAAACACCTGAAATATCTTCTTTTATAATTCTTTCGAGGTAAATAAAATAATTTTAATTCCATTAGACAACCTGATCTAATATTTCAAGGGCGTTGCAAAGAGGATAATGGGGAGGTGTAACCCCTTCATTCTGGTCACTTAAAGGGCAAGTTTAAGGAGCATTAAAGTAAAAAGTCAAACAAATATAGAAAAATGAGAAAATCAGGACCTTTAAAATTTTTTTGCTATCTCCATCAATAAATAGGGTGCTATAAATTTAATATTAAAGGAAACTTCCATCATAATCAATATTAATGTCCTATGGAGGGGGACAATGATAGGTAAAAAAAAAAAGGATAAAAACTGATATTTCAAATATTTTAGTTTTTTTAATTTATTATTTCATTTAATTAAAATGTTTATTTGTTGTCTGATTAAGTTACATGATGACGTGATCATTATTTCAAATATTTTTTAATATTATTAGGTATTGAGCGGAATCACTCTCTTTGTATCATCCTATACGTCATTAAACTCTTTCGCTTCATCACACACATACACACACACACAAACACACACACTATACATATCAGGTTAAAGTTGTGTTTAACGCGAAATGTCACGCTTTATGCTTGAATAAGAGTCTAATGAATTGAAAATGTTTCAAAATTAAAATTTTAATTTAATTAATAAACATCTTTTATTGCTGTTTTATACTTCTTTGATGATCCTTTTAAAAACTAAAATATAAAACTTGATATTTAAGAAGAAAAAAAATCAATTTTCCTTTTAACGTCTCGGGCTTCGCTTCTTCTCAATTAACATAATGTCTTGTTAAATTCGGGCACCTGAAAAAAAAAAAAACTCGCTTAAAAATCATTAATATGTTAAAAGAAAACTTTTTAATAACATTTTACAAGCTAACAAATGGACTTCTCGCTTTTAATACTAACAGTGATTAACATTCTTGAGCCTTGGCGACGGACGCAGTGCTCACACCTCTGAAATCTCATTACAATTTAAGAAACGCTTATTAAATGCTATGAATGATTTAATATAGGAAAAATTACTAAATTAATGACCCGTACTTAACAACTTTTGTAAATAGTTTATTGTAATAAAATATTATTTTCAAAAGTTCGCTATTATTATTATTATATTTACGCATTAAAATTGTAATTTTGAAATACTTAAAAATAGTTTCATTGTCTGCCGCTAGATGACTCCTTTCATCATTTCTAATATATATGTATAAAATTTCAAGTGATTGGGTCAAAGGATAGGTCAGGACATAAATAGGGGAAGATTAGGACGTGAAACAAAAGAAAAAAGACCGACAAACAAACGGAAAAATTGAGTGCTTAACATTACCGACTAATATTTGAACGATAAATCGACATGTCCTTTATCCGTGTTGTTTATTATAATCTAAATTTTTAAAACAACGATTGAAGATAAAAACAATTTATTTCTTGGGTGACTATTTATTTAGAATATTTTCCTTTAGATGATTCATATAAAATACTAAACTAATAAATAATGCTTTATACCAACCAAATACAAATACAACAAAACAATTTTTTTATTCAATTTTATATCTTTTATCTGTAGCTATAATGAATGTATAAATATACCGAAGAATGTTTTTTTTTTTGGTCATCCCTAATAAGTGTCAGTGGCTTGGCCAGCCCTGAGCCCTTGGGCAATTTTGTATTCCTCGGCTCAGCCTGTAAATCATAGTGGTAATGACTTGGAAGGCTCTTCTAGAGACACCTTGAGGCCCTTCCAGGCCCTCCATTATCAACTTATGCTAATGGTGCTAAACAAATAGGTGTGTGCGGTTGCCATGGACAACAGCTCTTCGCTCTTCCTCCTCTCTCTCTTCGGCATTTTTATAATAGCATTCTGGCAAATTTTATACTCTTCAACCAGATGCTGTTCTTCCATGATTCCAAACTCATTCAAGTATTAATCAAAATAGAAAAGGAAACAATAAATTTGGCAATATTTATAGTAGATTCTAAAAAAAAAATTATATAGTATTAAAAAGGAATTTTAAGATTCAAAAAAAAAAGACCAGAAACAGCGTGATTACGATTTAAAAACTTTCCAATTTCTTAATTGTAGAGGATGGATGGTTTTCCACACACCTATTTAGTACATGGATAACGATCACGAATTACCAGAGCTAAGGCTGATATTTATTCTCCTAATTATCTTTCCCCCCAAAAAAAAGCCTTAGGCTGTGCGACGGGCCGGATTATTATACTTTTCGGTCGGATTCATGATTTAATGCCGACCTAATCAATGGATACGACAAAGAAAGAATAAGAGGAGGGATGGCTTAATTAATTTATCACCTTGGATATCATTGGAGTACATAATATTATATATCCTCAAATCTTATTTAAATTGCTCTTCTAAATCCTTAAATGGGGCAAAACTTTTATTAAAAGAATCCTTTATCAAAGGGCCATAAACGTCATTTGGAAGAGTGAGGGAAATAATTACTCCTCTAAACCACCAAAATCCCTCTCTTCTTTACAAAAACCGAAAACATTCCGTTACTTCTCTTAATAAAAAATAAATTATTCATAATAATTCAAGACCTATATATTTGATCAGATATAATAGCCTCGATCAGACTTGGAATAGTCACCTTATTTAACAATATTTTACTATTATTTTGTGAGTAAATTTTTTTGCTGGTGAATCAAGTGGCCCATGGCCGTCGGAAGTCGAACCCAGGATCTCCAGCCCATGTGTGTGCTTCAAGTCACCGGACACTTGATCATAACAGCAACCACTTGATTCAAAATATACTCACAAACTTATTTTTAAATATTGTTAGAAAACTGAATTGTTGGAAAGCAATGACTCATTTTAAGAAAAGCTCTTAAGAAAAATTTTCCCCTTAAGGGGAATTTCTCTGGGCTTTTTTTTTAATAATTTCTTTAGTTCAGATTTTTCATATGTGGCTATTTAAAGATCTTCCTTAGATCAATATAAATTTTAAGTCACAGTTTACAATATATAAAAAACCCTAGAGAAATTCCCCTAAAAGTTTTACTTAAGGAGGCTCTCTGAATACTGACCTTAGTACTTTCCAGTTTTAATCGCACCTTCCAATAATTTTTGAAGTCTAATTTTTTTCTAAAAAGTTTTTTTATTAAAAGCATGCATCTTTCCTTATTAAGGTTTGATTAATTAGTTTGACGAATTTTTTTCCATGGTTTCGGGCCTCACAAGTTGAGAATTACTGGTATATATATTAATATATCATCTATATGGCCTCAAATGCCGAAAAGATTTAAAAAAAAAAAAACATTTTGTACAGATTCTTTCAATAATAATTTCACGAATCTAAATATATAAAGCTATATAAAAATAAATAAAAATAAAAAAAAAAAAAATGAAATATTTTCAAAATTTTTAATGATATTTTTATTCTTTTATTTATTTTCCATTCGAAAATTCAGAGATCCTATTTCATGAAAATTATCTCTTCAATAAAAAAGCTTATTTTAATGGAACGACAAAACATCTTTTTAATTTTGAAATTAGATCTGAGATAGAATCAATATAAAAAGAAGAAAAAAAGAAGAGGGGGAGAATTCCTCAAACTCCTCCGCGTGATTGATTTGAGTAGTTGAGTCGTTTTCACCCTCAGCCTCTTAATAGGGATATTAATAAATTTTAAAAAATAACACACACCGAACAACCACAAACGAACAGATAAACTTTGGAATGTATATTTTCGTTTAAAGCCTGTTGTTAACCTGTCCACTTTTGTTGGAAATCCAACAATTTAGACAGAACGACGCACAGTTTTTTTTTTTTATTTCTATCTCCTTTTGGGTTCTGAGAATTCTTGCCGGCAGCTTACAAAAACAAGAAGATTGTGTAAGTTTTTCTCTTCTGGACCCTGACCACTTGAGACCCCGAAAAAACGAGGGGACGATCTCGTAATTAATATCCTCTATTAGGGCCGCGGGGTGCTCCGCCCCCTGGGGGCCCCCGAAGAATTGATCCGTCACAGGGACCCCTTCTAACCAGCAGGGGGTGTGTTCAGGACCTTTCGGAATCGACGAGACACTTTAAAAAAAAGACCATGATGAAAAAAAAAAATCTCTGACCATTATTCGCCTTGACATGTCTTAATAAATTTATCTCGTTTTAAACGATCATGTTGAACCTTAGATATGGATATAAAAAAGTGTCATCTCCTTTAAATTTGTTAGCTAAGATAGCGACTATAAATATTTTATAAAGAGTAGGTCAATTTGTTTCTAAATTTACTTGTATAAACATTTATATAGAAAAAATAACAGTTTATAAATAATCCTAATAAATATTTGTATACGTATCTATCATTGGACGAACAGTTTACTCTTCTTAAATTAGGGCTGATATAGAAAATTAATTCAAATTCGTTAATTTTTTAGATTTCTCAAACTTAAAATTAATTAGCATATAGAAAGAGGATATCGAAATATCCGAGAGAATTTGCATTTCCCGTGAATAGGGGTCGGTATAAAAATTTTTCGCTGCTTTTTATTGTTATTAGTATTTTAATTGAAAATTAGTTTTAATAATTTAAGGATAAGGAGGAGAAAGAGCGAATATAATATCAAAATATTCCAAATAAAAAATAATTGATAAGAAAATTGTCCCCTTTGAAATATTTTTTATTTTGCCTCTATCTCTCCTTTATTATACTTATGGTTAAGTAATGCATCACTTTTAAATTTACTCACGTTGAGAATTTTATGCACTCACTAGCCTATATATAATAATATATCACATCTATTCATATTGTTTATTGTTTCAGAATCATCCCAAACAAGCAGATGACTTCACGTTCCTCCTGAAATCACTTAACATTCTACCTAAGATTCAGCAACAAATCCTTTAGGTATTTCATTTTTCAAAAATAAATTCATTTTATTCCCATCTGTCAGTTTGAATTAGCCTAAGCGGGAAACGTTTATGGGGCAAATTATTTCGCAAATGCCTGGGCGGTTAAGAAAACGATTCAAATCTAAATAAAGGAAGGGAGATGCTTGTTTGGCCACACAGAAAGGTATATCACCTTTTGAAAGACCTAAAAATAGGATTAACACTCGACGACTAAGATTCAATTTTCTGATAGTTATTATTATAGCGATTTTTATTTATTTTGATGATTTTTTTTTTTCGGTAGCTAAGCTGAGAACCCATTTCAAAATTCTGTCACTCAACTGCCATCAAGTTATTAGATGAGAGCCTTAACTAATTCTTTTGACCACCCACGGACCCTATCACTTACGCCACCTGTCAATACATATCAGGACGCGGGACCGAAACGTCCCTGGGGCCCACCTTGTCTCTCTTGTATCACAACATCGATTTTAAACAGCCAAGCCGCTCTTTGTCATTGATATAGGTTATAAAAATAAATACTTCACCACATCTTTATGTATTCCCGTTTTTGTTAATATGCCAGATGTAGAAAATTCGTTTTTTCTTTTTAGTTCGTGTGAAAATACTTTATTGATAAAGACAAAAATTATTTTATATTCGTGATTGGGCATAAATAGAATTTTCTAGACCTGGATAGTGATCTGCTAAGATTGATATAATAAATGAATGAAATTTCAGAATGTGTATATTGAAAGTGAAATCATAAATTGGGAGAAAATTTGTCTCCATTTTAATCAGATCCCTCTCTGCTCACTAGAGTAGAAACAAAGCTCAGAGAACAATCGCCTGTGGTCAAAACTGATAAAACTTATTTTAAATAATTGGTTTGGATAATAGATATCATAATCCGATACAAAATTTATTCATCTATATTATGACCTTCGGTGCTGAAAAGAAAAAAATCAAACTTTTGAAAAATTTCCAATTTAAATTTTCTAATCACAAAAAAAGAAAATAATTAATTCTAAAAAAACACCCAAGAATAAATCTCCTCCATCCTAAAAAAAAAGAATCCCCTATATGCTAGTGATTAGTTTGGTAACATTGGTAACTAATTTCTCTACTTTTTCTACATATTCATTTTAAAAAAAAGTAGCAATACTCGTATGGTCCAAAGACATTTACATTTGTGTTTCCTTCCATGAAGGAAGTGTGAACTCAACTCAATAAGATTCTGGCGTCTCACTATCTGATCCATACAAGACTGGAGAGAAAAAGAGTTGTTTCTTTAAAAAAAATGATAATTTGAAATGTCTTTTCTGTTCTAATTTTTGTTAAGAAATGTGCTAATTCCCACTAAAATTCTTCATAACAAATTTAATTAATAAGTAAGTAAGTTATTTGGACCTTGAAAAAAATAATAAAATCGAATTTTTTTCTTTGCCTCTTCTCATTTTGAAAGGAAATATTTCTAAAGAAATTTCTGTTTTCTTTTTCTTTAGTTAATTACCGCATTGGCGATTTTAAAGGGTCATTAAGGGTTTGTTTTCGACTGGTGCCTTATTTATTTTAAAGCCTCTCATCTTTCGGCAGTTTGAAAGTGAAACGCTCTCTATCCACAATACGGTTCTTCAGGATACTTGCTTGTCTCCAGGGATGACATTTAGCTCCTTTTGTTGTCCCCTGCGGTTTTTGGGATTGACCAGCCTCTTGACTTGTTCAATAGCTTACAATGGGTACAAAGCAGTTAACTATTTAAACAGCTTGGATCGGAAGATGCCGGAAACAATTTGGACCACCTTGGGAACATCATCTTTAAAAATGAAAATAGAAGCACTCTTGTTGAAATAATTACTTTTTAAAAAAGATTTTATTTTTTTCCACTATATTCTTTCCAATCCTTTTAACTAATTTGAATTGGAGCCTAACAAGAATTTTTTCCAAGGCTGAGTTTCTAAAATTAAATAACTTATAATAAAAATTATCTTATTTTGGGAATTGTATATTCTATAATTATTGTATTTATATCTAATAATTTTTGGATAGAGGAAAAATAGTCTCAAAGATTTTTAATTTTAATATATCCTTAATGATTCATTTTTCATATGCTTTTTATAACTTTTTTTTCTTTTCTTTTCTTTTTTTTTTTTTTTTTTTTTTTACCCCCTATTGTGAATAATCATAAAAAAACTGAAGGATTTTTCAGGCTTGTTCTATTTATTAAAATAAATAGTAAGCAAAGAAATTTATTTAATATTTTGTTAATTATTTTTAATCGATTAATAGATTTTGCAATTTTAAGAGCTTTTATTTTTCTAAAAATAAATCAACAATTAAACTCCTCCTCCATCGTTTCTTTCTTTCACACAAACACACTTCGGGAACGTTCGCCTTTCTTCGGCTCTCTCAGCTCGAAGGCGACAATCAAAGCCGATGCTGCTGACGCCGTCTCAGTAAGTGGCTTGGCTTCAAACAATACAAATTTTTATTCTACTTTATTCTCAAAAAACGCCTCAATCTATTAATATATCAACGATATCACTTTTTTATATATCTCATCCAATCCACTGATCCAAGCTCCTGTTTATTCAATCTCAAACTCCAGGTATTTTCTTTGCTTAAATTAATCTACCTTTATATTTATATCACTTGCAATAAAAAGTTATATTCAAATTATTTAGATTAAAATACTCAAATAAATTGAATATATTAATGGTTTATAAATACTAAGGTTTATAAATACTAAGTCTCTCTTTCTCTCTTTCGATTGTAAAACACTACACTCAACGGCAAAATGAAGTGAACCTTTAAAATTTTTACTTTCCTGCACTCTTATATATAATAGTAAGGGGAAAGTATTATGATCATGAAAAATTTAATCCCCAAATTTTTTATAATATCTTAATGTTTCCAAATGGACTCCAAAAATTCAAAAAAGTCTTAATATGTGTATGTATGTACCTTTTATTTTGATTTATGGTCCTTAAACCACTCATCGGGAAAGAATGAAACATAACAACTTTATAGCTCTAGGAGTACCTAAGAAGGTATTAAAATTTTAAGCGAATCGGTCAGCAGAGGGCGTAAAAAAGCCCTCTAATATTTATCGCCCATCACGATTTTCCCAACATCTATTTGGTTAAATCTTTTTAAACTCAATAATATTAATTAAGAGGTTTTTTTTCACCCTGGTCCAATTTTTATACATTTGAGTTGAGCGGATTTATTCTAAATAGGTAAGAGAAACGAAAATATTGGGTGTAAGATAATAAATTACGTCACGTACATATAGATAAACTCTGAAATTTTATTAATTAATCTCTGATTTTTTTTTTAATTTATATACATTTTGAATAATTGTAAATGACCTCTTCAGCCGAAAATAAATAAAAATTTATTTTTTTTTTAAAGTCGTTTTTCGGATGCTGAGGCCATTTTGACTATATTTTATACATTTAAAAAATAGCAAAAAATCAGTATCGATGGCTTCTGGCAGGTGTTCACAGCCTTGTTCCTCGGGGTCATCCATCCGAGGTTCAGCGCTGCTTGACCTAGATTATTAATAAACATCTTGGTGGCTATGGTTCTTTTGTCCGTCCAGGTCCGCCGACATTATTGTTTATTTAAATCATTTTGCTGATTTAATAATAATATAAACGATTAACATGAACATGACGTGCTTTTTCGCTAGGGCTGTAGAACCATCTTAATTCCCCTAAGATATGGTTAGCCATGGATAAAAAGTGCCTATTTTTTATCATTTATTTGAAAGATGGACAAATAAACGCATTATATTATAATTTATTATTTATTTTATATGACTTTCGATATCAAAATATTATCACTATAAACCGTAATTACATAAATAAAACTAATATAATAAAATATTTATCCACTGTATTTCTTTAAAGACTATTAGGTGGTATACAGTATCATAGTTTGTAAGAGGATGGGGGGGGGGGGGGGGGAAAAAAAGAATATTTTGGGGGGTTAGTTTTTTTTTTTTTTCCGGGGGTTAAAAATTTTTTTTTAATTTTTTTTTTTTTTTTTTTTTCTTGTTTTTTTT
>JAAAKE020089611.1:0-21135 GCA_010014785.2 Anisolabis maritima | reverse complement strand
TTTGTTAATTGTTTGTTGTTTTGTATTATGTAATTTATAAATTTGTATTTGTGTTTGATTGGACCAAGCCACCGAGGTCTTGTGCCTCTAAGCAGGTCGTAAATAAATTTATTTAATTGTTTGAAAATTCGATCATATAGTAGTCACATTAAATTTTTTGGGGTCCAGGGAATTTTTTACATACTCATAATTTTTCAAACACCCATTCAAAAAAAATTTTCTTTTTTTCTTATTTAGAGTCAACATTTTTATTCATATCATTGGTACCGTACTCAACTTTATCTTCGCAATTAAATTAATAAATTTTTACTTTCACTGACTTAGTTTTTGAAAAAGTATCGGACCGAAGAAAATTCTACAATAAAGAGCAATGTTTTTTTTGTTGTTTTTTTTTTCGGCATCTGAGGCCATTTACACTCTGTACATATTTATTTAAATTAATTGGTATCAAATATAATTTAAATAAATTTTTGTCGCTCTGAACGGGAAGCGAACCTCTGATCTTTAGTACGTGAGGCTAGACCTCTACCAATGGAGAGGGCCGAGAGCATTGTTAATTAAATACAATTATTTCTTGCCGTGTATTTCATTTAAGCGATTTTGAAGAACGCGCGGAGGCTCAGATACTACTCTAGAAACTTTTCAAAAAATGAAGAGGAGTCGAGTGATTTTTTTGAAACTATGTGGGGGCTCAGAGGAAAATGAAAATTATGTTGAAATATGATTATAAAAAAAATTCAATTATCTACCATATAAGCGAATAGGTAGCAGGTAATATTTTAAGAATCATAAAATAACAAAAATTAATTAAAAAAAAAGCTGATTATTAAAAGTTAAACCCTTTTAATATTACCGTAGTCTCTTTCTTCTCCTTTTCGTAAAACTTTTCTTAGATGATAAAATACGTTACTTGAATAACCATTTAACAACTTTTAGCCCGTCTAATTCAAACTTGCTTTTAATCAATGAAAAAAAAAAACTTTATTTGGTTAAACTCTCTGTCTATATTTTAATTCATTAATAATTCATTTGGAATTTTAATTTAAATTAAATCCCAGAGGATCAAAAAAAAGTTGGTGATATTTTGTTTTATAAAAGATATAATTTTCCAATTAGTAAAGGATTAATTTTCTAACTAAGGTATAATTAAATAATATATTTTTGTATTCAATTCAGGAAATATGTTTGGAGTAATTTTTAAGGAATTAATTCCGTCTATATCCGATTAAAAGGAATCAAAGAAAAAAAGTTTTTGAAATTTTTTTGAACGAGATGAGTAATTAGACTATTTTTTACAAATATACACACAGTCCATTTTAGTGCTCTTTTAAATTTTTACTAAAAATTTTACATCGAAAAAAAGAAAATTGCAAATTTAGCTAAACTTTTAAAGCAAAACTAAGCTGTTTCAGCAACTTCAAGATAGAACTTAAGGACTTGCTTAATACTCTTGAAATATTTTATATAAGATTCAGTTACTTATGTTAATGTCTATTTCACATTCACAAGCATTACTAATAAATTCTAAAATAAAATACTTTAGTATTTTAGATATAAATTGACAATTTTCGTACTTTTCTCTGCCCTTGTAAACCAGCCTCGGTGCCCACTCGAAATCTTAGCTTTAATGTATATTTGGGTTGGTATTAGAGATGTATTTTGAACTAGTTCAAACATTTGAAAGTAACAAATAATTAATTCGTTTTAAAAGAAACAACAATCGTGTCAAGATAGTGTTGTCAAATTTTATAAAGAGGAGGGCATTTTTAATTTGAATATCCCATACTCTATCTGAGATCCGAAATAACGATTTCTTCACATAAAAAAGATCCAAATGACATCGAAGAAATTTGGAAAAAATTGCAATTTTCTTAAGGATATTTTTTATATAACCTATCTATAAAATATATTCCTGAGACTGGTTTCTTTTCTGCAATATTGGTACCAAATTTGTTCCTTTCTGCATCTAAGCCTCTGTCGAATTAATTATGTGAAAAATTAATATTTTAAAATAGTCCTATAGAAATTAAGCAAATCATTTAAAATTAAAATTAAAAATCTATAATATTATATTTTTTTGTTATATATTCTCTTCTTGGGGCCCTCTTTCTTTTGGCAATTCCTTAAGTCCCGAGCTTTTGAGATGGTCTCATCAACCTTTGCAACTCCGGTAGACTTTTGTTAGTCATTTTTTAATATAATTTTATAATTTAAAGACTCCTCTATTTGATGAAACAATATATATATATATTTAATTTAATTTAAAATTTAAAACAATATATATTGTTTTAAATTTTAAACATATATTATTTTTCATTAATAGTGTTATAATGAGAATAATATCATTTCTAAATGAAAAATAAATTTTTTGTGTAAATCTTCAAGTTTTTTTCGGTGATCTTATTTGCTTTATTCTTATTTGAAAATTTATATTTGAAAATAGATTAATTCTTGGTATTAAAACAAAAACAATAAGAGTGGGTATAAATATTATATTTCAATGAATCTTAATGAAAAATACATTTGTTTCTATAGGCCTTGCTTGGTTCTCAATTCAATTCGAATCTCTTGCTTTAGAAAAAATTTCTATTGACAAATTTTCTACAAAATTTTTCTTATTGTTTAAAAAATTGTATTTCTAACACACTATAATAATTTTTTTAGAATTTGTAAGCATTTATTTTTAAACTGAAATGATTAATAAAATTTCGAATGGTCGTAAAAATTTAATAAAATACTACTCTGACATGGGATATATTTTTTCTGATTAATATGATATTTTGTTTGACTTTGGTTATTGAGACTTATTAAGAAGAATAACGTGTCATTACGAGCACGAGATGTTAATTTTGTTTCAATATAAGTAAGATCGGACCATTTCACCTCAAAAATTCGCCTTCCTATATTATATTTCTATAGATTTTATTTCATCTGTATTCGAAACTTTGACAAATTTTTCATTTTTTTCTTGATTCCAACAGGAAGTTTAAACTAGACATCGTTGATCGAACAATTTTCCTCTCATTTGATTGATTGTTTTATTCGTTTATTGGAGCACTTTTGATAAGTTGTTATCTCCATGGGTTGATAAGCTGATTTAAGTTTAAGGTTTTTTATCAGTGTTGGAACTACAATGCCCGAGATCCCGCGACGCAGAAGGCCCAAATCTTCTTTGTCTCTACATTTTTAACTATTTTTTTTTTTTAATAATAAAATTAAATGCACCAAAGAAAGAGTGGAACATGCAATTTTGTTTTTGTTATTTTCTAATAAACATATCTAGATAAACAATTTTTTTTTAGGCCTCGAATAATATTTTACATAGAGGACGGGTCAAAAATTTGAAGTTGCACTGGTTTCTATACCTTATAAAAATGTATTTAATTTTTTATTTATTTCGTTTTGTATAAAATCGCAAAATTAAATTCGAAGTTTAGTTTTCAATATAAATTCATTTTTTTTATTTTTCATGTTCACAAAAAAAAAAAAAAAAAAAAAAAAAATCTAAGTCCAAATAACCAAAAAATAATCAAGTACGAATTTTACAAATTTTATTGAAGGTATCAATTGGGGCGATGCATCCTATATTTATAATACGAGTACATATATATTTATATATTATAGGATAACTTCATGTAGTTCCTTTCTGAACTGACACATTATAATATTTTAAAAAAGATAATTGGTAGTTAGTTACCTTGGGTGAATCGCATATCAAGGGGCAAGTTTTCTATTTGCACGGTGTGATTGTCTTTTGTACTGATATTCAAAGTTTGATTCGTCTCTCCCAAATTCCAGCCCTGAACATAGCCCCCGTTTCCGGGGACGATAGCTTCCGAAGACCCAGCCATTTTTTATGGAATTATGTTGCCATTTTGGTCAATTCTGAAACAAAAACAAAACAATCTATTATAAAATTTTATCAAAAATAAAAATATATATAAATAAAGTTAAATCAAATAGTTTTTAGGATTTCTACTAGACAAAATAACTTTACAAAATTAATTCCAGTCATTGATACATGGCAAATTTATGTTTCGGTTACTTTGTTCAGCTTCTGAGTATTTTAATTCCTCCTGGAAGAGGATATATCTTTTTGTTTTAGATTTTGATGATCAATTGTCTTTAACAGTGTGTACGCCCTCCTTCCTCCTTCGTTGAAGTTGGCAAATCATTACTTGGGGCTAGCTCTTCATTTTTATTCGCTTTTTATCTTCTCTTATCTAAATATGTAATATATAGTATAGCGAAAGTATAGGGATCGCGATATCAACGAAAATACACTTTTTGAGGCTCCCAATTCTAGAAAAATGTGTCTTCCAAAATGATCTGTCTGTGTGTGGGTGTGAACAACATATCTCAAATAGAGATTCAAATTTAATACTACTAAACTTGATAAATCCTTAGAAAACATATGATAGTTGCCATAGTCAAAATATAAATATGTTTGATAATAAACGAGATGTCCTGTCCACAGGTAGAGGTCTTGCTTTGCTTCCCGTATTGAAGGGGAAAATATTTATTATATTGGCTACCAGTATTATAAATAAATAAGGGAGGAGTCTAAATGATCTCAAATGTTGAAAAAGACTTAAAATAAATAAATAAAAGTAAACAAGATTTAATTGCTCATTAATATCTATAAATATTTTCTTAAGACTAAATAGAGGATAGAAAAATTGGTGGTAATGTTTACCTCTTCGGTGGAATATAATATTATAAAGAAAAAATATATCGAAATAAAAAATATGGTGGGAATTACATTACTTTTACCTAGATAGCTAAAATCTGCATTTGGTTACTCCAGATTTTTTTAAAAATTTTATTCATCTTAATTAAAATTCCTCTATTTCTTAAATTAAAATTTAATATTGTACCTTAAAATACAAGGAATATAGGTTTAGATCTCAGCGAGTCTGATACATATTTATTAATCCAATTAAATACCATTTGGTATTGAATGGTAAAATTACCTTAATTATGGTATGACTGAATGAATTAAGGTTTACATGGTCTAAGAGGCTGAAAAGTCAAACAAATTGATATTTTAATTTTTTCTTCCATTATAATTAATATTTCCAATTTTTATTTGATGTGCACAGACACACACTGCGCATAGACAGACATTTTTTATTTGTTTCATTTTAATGAAAAAATTTTCGATTTACAGTCTAGTTGATGTAATTTTAAGTTTCTACTCACTCCACTATATTACAAAAATAGCGTGGAAATATAAGACGTTTCTATTGTAGTATATATGATTCTTTATTGGATTTCCTAGAACCTTTATGGGAAAACTTAGCAGAGAGGTTAAGAACATGTGGTACACGAACATAGTGGCCTAAACGATATTTTATTTTTTACGGGCTTTGCAATGAACCGAATAATTTAAAAAAAAAAAGTTCGATTTATTATAAATTTTAAACAATTTTGGCAAATGAAACAACCTCAAATCAATTCTTTTTTAAATGCGACATCTCATTACTGATTTCTGGCTTTCAACCATGCAGAAGAATTATTTAAATCTCAACCAGTGGCTAAAACGGTTTTAGAGCTTAAGGCCATGAAAAACATAACAACAACAACAATTATACTCGCAATCGATTTAATATTATGAAATAAAATATCTCAAAGAAGACATTTTAATATGTAGCTTTATTATCTTTTTAACCTTTATTTAAAGTTGGTATAATAAATACTTAACTATTTTTTTCTTAATTAATTAAAGTTTGTTTCTTCTCTCAAGATATTTTTGATTGCCATTTATATTTTGTTATTTAAAGATTCCCTCACCCTCTTACTAGAATTTCTCTAGAGAGGGCTTTGTCTAAATAAACAGCACAAGTAGGCATTTTTCTGAAATGTTTTTTTTTTTTGCTATATTTTCGCCAAGAGAAATAATAATCGTGGGTGAATGTAATAACACAGCCAGCAATTCCCACCACCTTTTATATTTCATTTATTTGTTTTTATAACATTTATTCATTTCGAATTTATTGTAGAAATGCAGAAAATAATGCCTTTTTCTTTTTTATTTATAGATTTTTTGTTTGTTTCATTTTAATGAAAAAATTTTCAGTGTTGATGTAATTTTAAGTTTCTATTCATTCTACTATATCACAAGAATAGCGTGGAAATGTAAGGGAAGACTATTTTTTTTTTTTTTATAATCTGGACAAGTAAATCTATACTTTCAAATGAGGAGTTGTTATTTGTTGTTTTTAGAAAAACTAAAAAATTATAATTAATTTTTCATTTTTTTAAGATTTATTTTGGCTGCTGATTTTTTACAGTTTTGGTCTTTAAACGATCTTCAAACTTCAAAAAAATCATTAAAAATAAATAAAAAATTAATCAGTATTTTTTTTTTTCATAAACATCATTATAGAAATAATAGAATAGAAAACTCCTCAAGATTTTGAAACTATTATTTTTCTCAATCACCTTTAGGATTAACTGAACCAACAACTTGGAAATAATAAGCCGGATAAAATACGCTTTAGCTATACACTAATGGTTGTCTTGATAACTACTTGAAAATATATGGAGTTTACATTAAATCTTTCCTAAATCTTTTTTTTGTGCTATCATCCAATAATGATATCTTTAAAAATAAATTTGAAAATGTTTTCTCCTTAGGAATAATAGTAGTAGTAATAGTATGTTGTGTTGTTTTTGTCGAGTTAATTCAGAAAGTCTAATTCTGAAGAGCCAATAGCCTCCCTAATGAAGATTGAGACTTCATTCATTGAATTTATCAGACGACTCGTGTTTTCCTCCCACCCTCAACTCTCTCTCTCTCTCTTGGTTGTTTCTTTCACAGAATCATTAATTTAGAGAGACTTAATTCTAAATCCTATTATTATATCTCTCTTTAAAATATAAATATTATAACAGTGTCTAAATTAAAAATATATCTTCGGAGTTTAAATTCATTTTTACCATATATAGGCCGGATTTGTATTGAAAAATATGTCATATAATATGAAATAAAAAGTCTCGAGCATAGAAAAATGCAGAAAAAATAAAATTGCTGTAACTTTTCAAAAAAATATTTAACATAAATTGGTAAATTCAGAAAAAATATGGGAAGTTATTTGTCCCCTCCTAAGGGATGCAATGATTTGAAATGACGCTCTTGAACAGAGACAATAGACAAACGGGAGGGAGGCAAACTTGGTATGATATCCTAAATTCCTAAATGAGATATAGTTTTATTAAAAGGAAATTTTCGTTATTAAATATTTAAATATCAATTCTTAAAGATATCTAATTAGTTTTTATATGCATTCGCATATAATTCTATAATTTAAATATAAAAGGTTTATTATTATAACTCTATTAACTACATACTAGTACATCCTATTATTTTTTATATAATAACAATTTGATTAAACGGAAATTGTTTCATAAATAGAAGTTTTCTTTAGGTAATAGAATAAAAATCTAATATTGCAAGGCAATCGAGTGAAATTATATTTATATTAAATTAGATAGCAATTCATTCATATTAACATATTTATAAATTTGTGAAAAATATTCCTGAAAATAAATGATAAATACATCATTCCAGACCAATTCGCACTTTTTCTATTCAATAAATAAAAGAAAAAATACCAATATTTAAGGCGGAATTGCTGCTGAGGTGTTTGAACTTTATTTAAATTGAATTACGGGGCCCATTACGTGTCGGAGTGCAATACACCAGGGCGGCACAACCGACTCGCAATTATAATAAATTGAAATTAATAAACAAAAATAAATATTCGAAGATGGATGGGAAACTTTAAATAGATTGATATGATTTGTTCTCCTTGTATTTAAACTCAATTTAAATTTGGTGGAAGCATATATAAAATAATTAACGACTTTGAAATTACTAAAGAAAATTTTATGAATGAGAGAGTCTTTGTAGAATAAATAAATAAATAAATAATGTCTCTCTCTTATATTATTATAATTTAACAATTTAAATTTCTTGTATATAATATAATTATTATATTATATAATGCTTGTATATAATATAATTATTATATTATATAATGCTGTGTTATTTTATTAAAATATAAAATATAATGCTTTTGTAATCAGGAATTTTTTGGAGGAGAAAATCTTGCACCCGGGCGATATAAACTCAAGGAACGGTCCTGATTATAGGAGAGTCTAAATATCAAATTTTATTAAAATAAATGAAAGATAAGAAAACAGGACAAAAGTAAAAAAAAAAAATTATGACTTTAAGGATGTTTGAACAGTTAAAGGTGTTTCCTGTTTTCGAAAAGTTGCAGAAATTAGTTCGTATTTATTTGGAGCACAAGGGTAACTCACTAGATATTTCGATCCACCCATGCAATGGAGATTTAACAACTGCGTATGAGATGGACATTTGGGTTGTCTATCTACCAGCAACCAAACAAATGAATTTAGGCATTTTTTGATTATAAAAAAATTTATATTTCTAATCGTTAAAAGCAGGCAAGGGCAGCCAAAACAAGATTGAATGATACATCAATCTCCCGAAGACGGAAAATACATGATCGGGAAGAATGATGTCATTGGTTGCCCCTGCCTGATTTTCTTTTTTTAATTTAAAGATTCATCTCATCCAAAAATTTATATTTTTCCGAAAAAATGTCGCATTATTAAATGCAAAAGCCTCGGGGTTGATGCCTTTTATTATTTTTACCTTATAAAAGACGGGCCGAAAAAACTAAACACTAAAATCTCAACCAAGTTATTCTTAATTGATTTCTTACAAATTCTTCCTCCTTACGAGGGAGGGAACAAAAGTTTTTTATCTAAGGATTTTTCATTAGATCTTTTTTATTTACTCAATAGCTATAAATTTTTTTGACTAGTACCCATTGTTCCATGCCTCTTTTTTATTAAATCTTTTTTTCAATTCCAAAAAAAAAAAAAAAAAACACACCTTGCATTAAACAGTGATTTTTTTTTCATAAAAATAAATAATTTCATCTCTTTTACATAAGTATGTAAACATACAGTATGAATTATTCATTGAAAATTCTTAACTTTTATGCTTTGATTTACATTTTAAACCTATCATCTTTAATTCTTTAGTGAATTATCGATTCTTTTTTTTTTTCGATTTTTTTTTAATTGAACATTCTTCATTTCAATTTCTCTTCTCTTTCGTTTAATTTTTTAAAACTAATTAAAAATAAGTAATAGAGAAGAAAAGAGTTCTCCAGGTCACTAGACCGAAAGCAATCCAACTTTAAAAGCAAATGTTGAAATTTAGATTATAATGAAAATTTTAAGGGTGTTATTTTTCGTAAATTCTATAGTCTAGTCGAAAGGATAATATAATATTAATATTAAAATTTAAGAAAAAATTAATTACAAAAAAATTACTTTTTTTTTAGGGTAGTTTCCTTCTTCAAAGATATCTTTGACCTTCCCACTTTTTTTTTAAGAATCCGTTTATATTCACGTGAATATCTTCTATTTGACAAAGGAAATATTTTTTATGCATAAAAATATTATTGTAATAATCCATCTTTATCATTTTCTTTGAAAAAAAATCTCAAGTAGTAAGAAGATTCAATATCTAAATAATATTTTATACAATAAACGTGTCTTTAATAAATTTTGATTTTCAATCAAAAATTTCACTTTCTCAATCTTTCTTTGAGAGAATTTGTTAAACCTTGAACTAAAATCCATTTGAACAAAACAGAAACAGGAAGAGGGGAGAGAGAAGCCAAATGAAATAAAATTCTAAATTTATAAAAATTAATCAAATGCATCCAAAGATATTTAAAGAAAGGAAACAATATGTAATCGTTTTTAATAAAAAGTTTGACATATTTTTTTCGAATATATTCCATTAATTATAAGAAATCATTTTCTTAGTTTTTTTTTTGTCTTTCGTCCGCATCTGAGACCATTTTAGACTTCGTCCATATTTATTTGGTATCCCATATAATTTAAATAAATTTTTGTCGCGGGAAGCGAACCTCTGAACTTTAATACAAATTAATTAATTAATTAATTTTCACATGTGGCCAGTTGTCACTTATAATTTGTTTTATGAATTTTAGTTTATATCTTAAAATATGCTCAAATTTCAATGTAATGGAATGACATTTGTTTACACCAGTGATCGCCAAAAAGTCGACCTTTGGGGGTCGGTGAATACCAATATTCAATCGCAAATTTATTGACAGCAACGCAGTATATACGATTTTTGTTTGGAATACCATTTGTAATTACAATATAGTATCTAATGTTTAGCTGGCGCGACGTCATTTTTTTTTTATTTTGTCAAAATAAATAAATAATTTAAGAATTACATAAGTTTTTTCTTTTTTAACAATTTTTTATAGAGGGGGTCGATAAGAAAATTAGCAAATTTTTAGGGATCGATGATCCAAAAAGTTTGGCGGCCCCTGGTTTACGTTTTTACTTTTTATAAATATTGTCAAATCTATACAACCAACTCTAAAGGATGTTATTTAGGAAGTTTGTAGACATTTTTTAAACTCAAAATCTTTGTATCTATTGATAGTGTTAATAAAGGAAGGGAACGCCTAACTTAATTATTACCTTCCTTTTAGAAGTGGAATTTGGTTACGCATTACAAAGAGAGAAGACCCAGGCCCCATTTGCAGCCAGCCCTTTTCCACGCACATTCGAATGACAGGAAAGTAAGTGGCCGAGAAGAATTGAACACGTGACCTCCCATTTTCTTTGCGAATGTAAAAGAAAAGTTAAAAAAATAAATAAAAATTTGTTTTAAGAAAGAAATAATAAATAAACAGGATATTTTGTATTCTATTCCTGATCGAGAATTTAGTATAGAACCAAACAAAACTAAAATAAGAAGACATAAAAAAGAAGATTGGCATTGAATAAACAAGCAGGTGGTCCATCAGACAATTCGATTCGATTTTCTTATTATTTTTTTATTTCTGAATCAAAGGCCTTAATTATTTTTCTTTCACACGAGAAATTTATTTCTTGGAAGCCATGATCAATCATACGAACGAGTTTATTAAGAATTTCGAAACTCTCAAAGAGAATATTTATCCATCGGAATTCGAGACTTTGCATTGACAATTATTTTATCGTTAATTTAATATTTTTGCGCTCTTACCTATATATGTAATATATAGTGAGAAAGAATTGCGATCGCAAAAAAATAGATGTCGAGAAAAAGCAAGCCGGGGAGAGGAAGAATTACATTCTTAGCTATGGTCGCCATCCATGTATTTACAGTATCCTGTTTTTTTCTAAAATTGTCATTAAGGAAAATATATGGTGAAATGCTTTAAATTTCAGGCATTATTGTGAGAACAATCTTATTCTTCTGGTTTATTAACGGCCTTGTTAAATATATTATTCTATTAAAACGTTGGTTAATTGGTGTGAAAAGAATAAATTCTAGTTTGGTTTTTTTTACTTTTGAAATCACCAAGATTTGAAACCCCACTACATGATTAAATCATCATCATTAAAAATGACTTATTTGTTAAAATACCTATAAATAATAATGTTTTCTATATATATATATGCATGCATTATATACATTATTCCACATACAACCAACCGCGGAAACCTTCCAGAATATATATATGATATTTTTCATAAAATGATTGGTATATATATATAAATTTATTGAATGTAAACCTGAAGAAGCTAAATATAGGCCTGAACCGATGGTAAAAATAGAATTGTTTTAAACAAAAATTTAATATTCATTATCTTATTACAAAAATAAAAACTAAACAAGAATATATTATTTTACTCATTATACTATAATTTTAAAACTAAATAAATATTTTAGTCCTATATGTACAATTGCTATTAAAGGAAATATTTTTTGAGAGAGAATTTAAAAAGGAATTTGTTTAAAAAAAAATCAATCAATACGTACGTATTTATATTAAAAATATATATATATATATAAGAAAAAAAGCATCAAAGGTGAAAAATATTTTATAGTCTTTTTGTAAATATTGAGCCAAAAGACTGATTTCACATACAAACCATTGAGAAAAAAAAGGGAATGAGTGGAGAAAAAAAAAGTTGGCGAAAATACTTTAGCAATACAAATGGGTTAAATATGATCAAAGTAGTATTATAAATGTTTCCTTCACAACATTAAATATTCATTTCAACAATGAGATTTAAGGTTTCTCAATTGCTTTACTGTCTTCGGATCATTAGGGTGAAAGAAAGTAGAAGAAATATTAACAAAGGGGAATATCATTAGGAAAATCTTCTGGAACTTGTGAAGTTTAAAAGTGATGATGAACTTATTGTTCAAGGAAGTTAAGGAAAGAAAAAAACACCTAGAGGCGATGGAAATGAATGACAAATACTAATTGGACAGAAAGGAAAATCAATGGAAACTTTAAGACATATGATTTAATATGGAATATCTTTAAGCGTTACATCTAGAGTGATCGTCGAGTTACCCTAGCTAGTATAGTACTGATCTTCTTTTTCCCCATGCCATTTTTCTTTTTTTTTCTTTTTTTTTATTGGCTGTAGTATGTGATTGGGAGTAAAGAATAGACATCGGGAGCCTCTCTTGCCCCTTAAAATATGACCAAAACATTGTAAACCATGTTCATCCATCATAATCGAATTGGCGCAGAGAGAATTTTTCACTTGGGGGAAAGAGGGTTTCAGAAATCTACGCAGAATTTTATATAAATATATTAAAGAACAAAAATTTAAAATCTGGAAAATAACATTTAATAAATTTTTTAATATTCAGCATCTAAATATTTTAGTTTGTTTTTTGTAAAATATTTTACTGAACCTATTAAAAAATATTTAAAAAATTAAATGAAAGGATTTGAAACCTAAAACCCCTGGCAGCGCCAATGCATCTATTAAGCTACAATAAAGAATACAATTATTATAAGTGGATTGTTAATAATAAATTTTTTTTTTTGTGTAAAATGGGTAGTATTTTCCCTAAAATTTAAAAAATATCTAATTTCGCGATTTTAAGTTATTTTACCTTAAACTCATTAATTGACTCATGCACTCGGGGGAGTCGAATCCACGTTCTCCCATGGTTTGCGCCCGTGGATGTTTTTAACCTATAAGCATCTCTTACGAGTTTAAGATTTTCAGTTGACTTATATAGAATAGGAATAGAGAAGGAAACAATTTCGAATTCACATCTCTAATTCGTGAAAATCATCCCTTGGGTGGCGGATAGTATAATAATCTAACCGATTGACAAAAAGGACGATTTAGAGGTGTGAATTCGAAATTGTTTCCTTCTCTACTCCTGTCTATATAAGTCAACTGAAAATCTTAAACTCGTAAGAGATGATTAGTTTATAGGTTAAAAACATCCACGGGAGAATGTGGGTTCGACTCCCGCCTCATTTTTTCAATTCATGAGTTTAACGTAAAATAACTTAAAATCTCGAAATGAGATAATTTTTTGTTTTTCGGCATAGGAGGCTATATAAATATATAAGAAGTTAAGAAATTTTTAAGGGAGAAAGATCGAAACAAGAAAAGCCAAAAAATATTTTTTACTTCAGCTGTTTTCGACCAAATTTGGTATTAATAATTGTGTCTTGGTTAAAAATGTGTACAAAAGATTGCCAAAATTATTAATTTTATTTTGTAAACTGAACAGTGATTTTGCCAACTCGAAGTGGGGGAAGCTCCTTCATCTCTACATTGGTTACGCCCCTTCTCTCTCTCTCTCTCTCTCTCTGAATCCTGTTTTTTAAGCCTTTATCGGCATCTGAGGCCATTTAGAATCCGACCCTTATTTATTTATATTAATTGGTAGCCTCTCTAATATAAATATAAATTAATTTTTGTGTCTTGGCCGGGAAGCGAACAACTGACTTTTGGTACATTAGACCTAAGACCTTTACTTCTCCACCAAGGGAATCACTTATTAACAATGCATTTTTAATAAATAAATATTTATTTTTATTGTAGCAGAGATAAGGGATTCTCGGTTATCTCGAACAAAACCTTATTTTTGAAAAATATATTTGCACTCGTTATAACCTACTTTGTATTATCAGATTTCCAATGGCAAGTGAAGTGTATATTTAGTTCCCTACGTCCATTTTTTATTTCCTCAAGTATCACTAAAAAAAAAACACAGGCATTTCTTGGAAAAAAATTCAATTTTCATTGATTCTGATTTTTTTTTCTTGTTTTCTTATATTATTCTTCCGGATAAGCGTTATGAAATCGAATCTTTTGGCATATTTCCAACTGTTTCATTTAACAATAATTAGGAAATTATTTAATAATTACTAATTAGAAATAATTTTAATGAGGGAGAAAGGTAATATTATTATTTTTAAATATAATTTAAAATTTGAAAATTTTATAATAAAATTATATATCAATTTAATGAGCTTAATTACAATGAAATTTATAAATTAATTATTGACTACCAAATTCAACTTTCCTCCCTCAATGAGATTTTAATTTTAAAAGAATTTACTATACTATAGCTATTATAATAACATAATACCTAATTCCATTAAAAACTTAAATATTTATTATGAGGAAATACAGTAAAATTATACATATATTATTTTTCGACGTGTTCTCCATTAGATGCAATGTACACTCCAGGAGTTCATGGATCCTTCGTGAGAATAATTCTGACTCGTGCTTCGCGGTTTTACCTCTTCAGAGCGTCAGAACAGAAGTTGTAACGCCTTTAAACTTCCCGTACTGCACTTTCATCTTACTATGAATTTTAACTCGTTTAAATCTTTCACTACTCAAAAAACGCACCACCAATCGCTGTTCTAACGTGGTGCATTCGGGGCGGGTATCTTTCCACTGATACTGCTTTCTTCAGTGTTGCAGCAACAGGCTGTCACCTGTTGGTCATTCTTTGGACTAGAAAGATAGAACTTACCATATGTAAATCAATTGTATAATTTTTTAGGATTTTATAGAAATTTTAAGATTCTCATATGGATCGTAATAATTATATCTTGTTAAACAAACTGTTTTTAATTCATAAATCAATTACTGGAATAATTTGGCTATTTTTGCCTTTTTTTCGTCTTTTAGGGACGAGATCGTTATTACTATATAAATTTTTATTTATTCGATGGTATATAAATAATATTGATACGAAGTACCAACATGGAGTGAAATGTTCCGGGACTCATCACTATATGGCATCACCAACCAAACATCCGTTTGATTTCTAAAAAGCCCCAACCTTCAAAAGATTCGTGTCATATTTTCATGACATTCCGGCCATTTCACTACGAATAGAGATCGTGTAAGTGACGCTTTTTTGCATGGGTGCCACATTTTCTAACAATCGACCAAAAACAGCAACATGTTGATAATTCGAAGCGCGGTCTGAAGCTGTTTCAGTTCCAAATGATTCGTAACAATGGATGAAAGGTGGGTCTATCACTACACAACTGAGTCCAAGAGGAGTTGAAAGTGAAACAAATGGATGTTTTGGAGCCCCTGAAAAATCGTACTATATGAAAGGAATTCAAAAGTTAGAGAACCGAAGATCGCTCTCAGAGAAATTATGTTGAAGAATTAAATCGATTTTTGAAAAAATAATTTTTTATAAAAAAAAAAGTACGGTTGGGTTATATATTGCCATGTATTTTCTTAAAGGTATTTAATTATCGCATGGCCTTGCTCCAATTTATTAATATTTCTACATTAATTATAACATTATTTATTAAAGAGATTTAAGAAATGAATGAAGTGAATATTCTTTATTTATTTGGATTCTATCCGCTCTATTTCTCTCATTTCGAGAATTATTCATAACAAGGGAAAACATTTTCTCTCACTCATCACCTCGTTATAAACCAAAACAAAGTGAAATATTTAGTAACATCTTATCAAAATAATAATTGTTCATTCCACTGGATTAATATATTTATTAATATTCTATAAATAAATTTTTTTATCTATTATTTAATAATTGGATATAAATTTAAATATTAATTTTTACAAAATGAGAAATTTTGTAGAGAAAATTAAGTTATTTATTTATTTGGACTTGAAACCAAAGATCAAATGTAAATGATAAATCAAGGCTAAAACAAATTAATATAAATTTATAATTAATAGGCCAAATAATTCTCTATTTAAAAACTTTATAACATTATTATCGGAATGGTTGATTATAATTCTTAATTATTGTGTGAGTTCGTATTTTGATGACCACGAGTTGCCCGAGCTACTGACATTTCTTATCTTCTTTCTATGCGTCTTTTCATCAGGTATCATTTTTTCTCGGAAATCAAAAAGTGTGAAAAAAGTTGCTGGAGATACCAATTTGAAAATATTATATTATATAAATAATAAACTTAAAATAATTAAAATTTATTAACTCACGAATGGAATCGAACACGAGTCTCTCCTTAGTGAGAGCGATAACCTCTATGCTTTATTCATAATAACTTCAGTACTGGGCTCTTCACGCCTTCGCATGCTCAATTCTGAAGTTATATTAAAAAGAGTAATTTAATATAATTAGGTCTCACAGTTAGTGGTTTGTCTTTCAATCATTGAGCTTATCCAGAAAGGCCTGAGTTCGATTCTCCACATTTCTTTTTTTTTCAGAAATGTTAATAAATTTATTTATATGTTTAAATTTTATTTCATAGACCAATATATAATTTATTATTTATTAAATTAATTAGTACAATTATGAAATTTATTAATTATTCATTTCTGTCTCTTTAATGGACGAAAAGAATTATTATTCAGAAATCATATTTAAAAATTTTCAGTTCAAAAAAAAAAAAAGAATTTTCCATTTGAATCTGTTCGAGGTCAAATTGAATATAACAAATACATATTCCTTGTTTGAGTTCAAATCTCAAAGAGGAATTCCGAAAAAGTGCCGAAAAAGTTTAGGAGGCATAGCAGCGGATGGGCGAAGGGGATGTTTGACCACTGAGAAGTCAAACAAACAAACAAAAGGGCCTTAAGGCCAATTTTCGATAGCTCTCTCCTCCTCCTCCTCCTCTCTCTCTCTTTCCAATGCGGTTTTCCTGAATTTAATTCAAAATTCTCTCTCTGTGTGAAAAAATTACAATTATAGTAATTATAATAATAGAACAAAAAAAGAAAACCAATAAATGATTCGAATTATTTCAATGGGAATTTTAAATATCATGATCTGAAATTAATTGATTACCAGGGGTCGCATATTTGTTAGATATTATTATTATAAAAGTTAGTAATGTTTTTACATGATTCTTAATTTTCTTTATATCGGATTTATATACAACCAGTAGTAATACATTTTTCCTTTTTTTATTAGTTAACTTATCCTCCCTTTAGAAATAAATGTCAAACTCTGCCCGTAGCTTATGATTGCAACGTCATCATCACACGGCACTCAATAGTCAATACGACACTCAATAGCCAATCACCAGACATTACTTATTTATGATATTGTGTAGATTTTTAGATGAATTTTCATTATTTTGATACTACTAAAGGTTGTCTTCAGAAGATTATACTCTTCATATATTTTGATAGTCTTATTGTAATTTTCATTATTATATATTGCTTTAAATCGCTTTTTTTCATTATGCTTATAAGAAGGCCAATGACATCGGACGCCTGTGTACAAAGTTTGCGCGTATATACCCTCTCAATGAAAACATCAGGGAGTAAAAATACAAAATATATTAATTACATGTTAATTACGTAAAAAAAAAGAAATCATAAAAAATATTTTAAAAATAACATGCAAAAATCGTACAAGAATTACAGAAATAATTTGATAATTTATCCTATTTAACATAGCAAGAAAATATTATGAATTCGATTATAAAGTTGGTTTATATACTGGTAGATTAAAATAAACTAACAGATAAACTTAGGATTTTATAAAAATTTAAACTGACAGGCGCATGTTTCTTTTCCATGCCCCTCCTACCGTTCACCTGTTGCCGTAGCCGCTGTTATAGAATTTTAAAATGTCACACAAGGTTTCGCTATTGATTGAAATGTTTCGATAGATTTTTTTGTGTCTTTTCGGTAACTAAGATCAAATAGACATTATCGATATATAAGTATGATTTTATTGACAGAGTAAGAAAATAAATTCAAACCTCGACTTACGAACCACTTGACATAATAACTTTTTTCTATACTACTATTGGTCCTCTAGATTCGAAATTATTCTTGAGATATGAACTTTTACAATATTTTTAAAAATTACAATTTTTAATTAAGACGATTTTTGTATTTTTTTTTGATAAATTTAATTTAAATTTATTCGTCATAAAATAATAAAATGCTGAATTAATTTTTTATAGTAGGTTATGTTAAAAATCTAACATAATTAAATAATAAATAAAACGAATAATTTTTACAAAATATGCATAGTGAAATTCCAAGTCTGAATAGAATAATTGTAATAATTAAAATGAAAAACTAGGTTTCTAGATACGAACTGCGGACCGGAACGAATTAAGATCGTAAGTCGAGGTGTATTTATTTTATTACCTTCTATAAAAGCCATTCTAATAAATCCAAACTCCCACCTAAACATTAAAAAATATAAATAATTCCTCTCCTCTTATTGAACTCTGATTAGTTAGTTATTTACTATTCAAATATTTAATTTTTTTGTATATTATGAGTATTGTGATGATTCAATCGGACTCTGGGTCATATCTAAAAAAACACATGGACATATGCCAAATAAATAAATAAATATTAATAAAAAAAACATATTTATATAATCAACAAAAAAGATAAGCATGAGTAAATAATATACTTTTCGTTTGGAAATATGCCTTTAGAGCTATAATAATTGAATAAATAAAATCGTCTCAGAAATGAGACCAAATTAGGACAAGAGGAATTCATTAGGAATATTCGATGGCCGGCAGGACTTCCGCTTGGCTGGGCAAAGCCCTTCGCAAAAGGAACTCTAAAGAACAAAATTCCCTCCACCTGCAACCGAATTTGTTTCGTCAAATTAATAAACTATCGAAATTAAAAAATAAATAAATAACCAATAAAATCTCTCTACTCTAATCAAAACCTATTATTGTTGTTGTTAAATACAAATGTTTTCAATATTTTGAATTTAATTCATAGAGTAAACTTTTTACAAAATGAATTAAATATTTAGACTTTTATACTTTTATTTATTCAACTGTTGTTATTAATAAAATATTTTTTTTTAGAGTAAATAATAGATCAGAGGGATTTTAATTAAAAAGTTGGAGAATATTTTGTAATTGTAATGAAATTATTGTAACAAAGACCAAATCAAATAGAGCATGAGAGAGAGAGAGAAAATTTGTTCTCGCTTTAATGATTGAATGATTTCCTTTCATAGAAGGTTAGACCAAAATTATTTAAGTGATTTCTCTTTTCGACTAGGGTGGTCATTAAATTACAAATTTATTCGGGCGGCCTTTTTAATAGCTTCTTCCTGAGAATCACCAGTCCTTAGGCTTGCTTAACATTATGGTAGGAGCTTGGGCAACCTCCCTCCCCCCTTCTTAAAAAAAAATTCATAGAGGAAGTTGCTTTTCTTGATTAATCCACTATTCAAAGGCTACAACATATGAAAATTTCATAAGTCCTAAAATGTTATCGCATCCTAACCGATCTATTAAATAATAACTACGAAATATATTTTTTTATTAAAAATAACTTACCAATGTCTCGATAAACAAAATGCTTAGTAGTTTTTTGACTTTTTGGCATCTAAGGCCTTTAGTAAGACATACTATCTAGGCGTATTTAGGGTGGGGCACTCCCTCTCCCAAAGTCAAAAAAGAAATTGGAAAAATCAATCCAAACTTTAATAAAATAATGAAAAAATCAACAAAAATAATACGTTTCAATACAATACAAAAAAACCAATTAAGATTGAAGACCTTAAAAGAAAAAAATGTTATTTGGGCCTTACTAAAATGAAAATCCTTGCTAAGTTACTGCTATAATATTCCATCAATAAGGGCAAAAAACAAAAATAAAACAATTTTGTCACTCAAATGTATCTATCTATCTAATCTTATTATATGAACAATAATGGTATATATATGTTTTTTGAAAACGGCACTAAGGTTTTTTTCGAAATTCACATATTAGGGGGGTTTTGGGCTGACAAATCGATCTGTCGAGGTTTCATCTTCGGGAAAACTCATTTTGATTGGTTTTTTCTTAATTAAAGTAATTATTCAACAGGTGTGTCAATAAATATCCATAGGCCTCAAATTGCAGATGGGTTCTCAAAACAAAACAAATGCTTCAAGTGGCTTTGGAAACAGAGTATACAGAGCAAAGCTCGCTCTCCTAGAATTTTTAACAAATAAAAATAAATAATTAAAAATTATATTAATAAATATAAAATTTGTATCCAATTATAAAAAAAAAATCAATAAACAAAGAAATTTAGATAAATAGAATTCATTTTAGCAAAACGATTAGGGAAATAATTTGCTTTCTCTTTAGCCAATGCCTCTATTTTTGGAAAACTTATTTAATAATTGTAATAATCGATTAAAATAATTATAATATTTTGTTTCTATTAAGTGTTTGATTAGAAAAACAAATTGTAGAACTCCGCCTAAACAGTAATATGAAAAAGTCTAAAAAAGAATATTATTATTTATGTCAATATTTCTTAAAGGACCGAGTCCCCACCGAGAGGTTAAAGATACTGACATTGTCAATTGATAGGCAAGGGATGTGGGTTCGGATCTCAGGCAGTACGATGAAAATTTATTTATATCAATTAGATACCAATTGGTGTAAATAAATATGCCTGGATACAAGTATCGGAATAAACATATCATGATTTGTTTCAAGTCTATGTGGCCTCAGATGCCGAAAAGATTAAGGTCCCAGGTACTATATAAATAAGCTAATAAGATTTGACTGGCATTTTATATACAAACATTATTTGTATATATACTTACTTTATATTTTTACTCAATTTGATGATGGCATTATGAAATGAACTCGTAATGTTTAAGGGTTTTATTTAAAATCAAATATATTAAATATAAACCATTGAATCTATTGTAGTTTAAAATGTTTTGACAAACAAAAAATAGAACCTCCTTTTTTCTTTATTTAAAAAAAAAATCTCATCAGAAAAAACGGAAAAATATTTTCTATATTTAAAAAATA
>JAAAKE020089600.1:0-21141 GCA_010014785.2 Anisolabis maritima | reverse complement strand
GACTCCGACAATTTCAAATTTTGAATTTTGCGCTTTCAATTTTTAATAATTTTTTCTTCTTTATTCGTTGTTTTTTTTTACTAAATAAACATATTTAGTGCTTGATATTGATTGAATTTTATGAGAAATTAAATACACTAACTTGAACTTTCCTGTTTTAGTAAAAAAAAAGTACATAATTAAAGAAAACTCAATTTTCAACGTTTGTTTGACAGGTGAATTTATTCATTTAAATTTTCATCAAATTATTAAAAAACAAAATATGAAATATATAAAAATAATGAATAGTGCTTCTTATTCAAATTAAAATTATGCAATGAATAGGTATATCATGTCATATAAGTTTATTGGTTAATGATAACTCGGCTTCCAAATTTTTTGATGGTTTTTATTTAATTACTCAAAAAATGTTTAAGATATAAAAGAGGGGATTATTGATTCATAATCGGCATAAAATTCTGCATTGAATAGATGTATCATATATCATATAAGTTTGTTCGTTTTTGATAACAATGCTTTCAAAATTTTTTTATCGTTTTTATTTAAAACTCTGCATCGAATACATATATATATATATATATATATATATATATATACTAAGTTCTTTAAGTAAGCATCTAATATTTTTATGCTTTTTATCAATTAATCAAAAACTATTCGAGATATCGAAATTTTGTCTACGGATTCTTAATCTACGTGAAATTTTCCGTTAAAATGATACATCATATGTCTTACAATGATTAAAATAGCCTTTTGTGAAATATTTCTTCATACGGATATTATATTAATTTTTTTATATCTTAACAATACTTACCCCTTTACCCCGCCCACGTTGTAATTTTTATCTCTCTTTTGTCTCTTATCGACAAAGGGACTCTCTCTCTTTCCAAGGTCACCTGATACTCTGTGAGGCTTCTCATACTAACCAATTTGTAAATATTAATTTACCTACAAAACAAGAGAGAGAGTTTATTAATTATTTTCAGTATCAGAGGCCATTCATTCATTATACGTATATCATAAATTTTATTATAACTGTTATAGTCTCATTTCAACTTTTGCTTGGAGGGGGAAGGGGGGGAAATGCCCAAGTGTTCTCTAACCTCCTAAATGAAGCAACTGAGGAAGAGTAAGAGTTGCCTCCAAAACCTCTACAACTTGCGAAATTCAATGTTCCACATGAATTGGCGGTTAATCAGTCATGCAAACAAAAAGGTAAAAAACCTATAAATATTTTCTCTAAAAGCCCTTATATAAATATTATTTTTTTAATTTTAATAATTTGTGAATAAATATTTATTTCAAAAAATGAATTTAAATAAAAATTGCACTTTATTTCTTGCCGACAAATATTTAGAGCCAAATAGACGTCGCTGTTATTTAATTGCTGTTTGCCGTCTTTGTCCGGAATCCACCACTGTTGACGCTCCTCGTCGTCATTTCACCAATAACAAATCCCGTTTGAGATGATTTCCCAGTGGATCATTCCGTTTCTGTCCCACCAAATACACCACATTGCCTTCTTACAGTGGTTGCCTTTCGGTTCCCTTGGGTCAAACACCTGGCGAAACGCAAATCTTTCTTTTGACTTTTTTGAAGAGAACCCACGATTCATCTCCAGTGACGAGATTCTTCAGGAAACGAAGTTTGCTCATTTCGCTGCAGCAAATCGATGAAAATTCGGATACGTTCGGCTTTAATGTTGTCGGAGAGTTCGTGGGGAACCTATCCAGCCAATTTCCATACTTTTCCGAGAAGACGAACGATGGTCGAATGGTCGACATTGAAGTCTTCGGTCAACATTCTCGTTGTCAAGCTTTCGTCCTCTTCCACGGCGGCCAAAAGTGCCTGGTCGTCGAAATTTGATGGTCGACCTTTTCCTTCTTCATCTGCAAGGTTTGTATCGCCCGATTTGAACTTCTTGAACCATCTTTCAACTTGACTTTTTCTTGATTGTTCCTTCGCCAAAAAGTTTGTTGAGTTTCATATCCAGCTAATTTAACAAAATGAATTTTTTATAATTTTGCTTTCAATAAATTGTTTTATTTATTTTTTTTTCGAAATTTTTATTTCTTTTTCTGATCTTCCCGCACCGAAATGTTGTTGTGCTGCAAACCAACCTTTCTCGAAGTGGTAGAGCATAATATGGCGAATATGGATATGATTATCGATACGCATTTTTACTAACTGAAAAGAGAGAATTATTTTTATGAAAAAAATTAAAAAAACGTCAATTTTTAAAGAAAAAAAAAGTCGCGAAAAAAGCCACAATAATTATGCACCGACCCAATAAGTTTGTAACTATAAAAAATAAAATATTTGTTAAATTAAATTTGTTTCGAGATATATTATTTTGAATCAGATTTTAGTATTCAATAAATTCTTCGATAAATATTTCATTTCAAACCAAAATTCCCTCTAATTTGAAAAATTAGTAGCCTGAAAAGTTTCCGACTTAACAAAGATACAAGACATTTTTTCTTCAAATTTATTTTTATTTTTCTTCATACTCTCCTTGTAAGTCTACACACTTCTCCCAACGATGCTCCCATCTCTTTAATCCGTCCAAATAGTACTCGGCAACTTTCTCTGCAAAATACGGTAATTATTTACAAAGGTTATGGATCGGAAACTTTTCAGACCACCCTTGTATGTGTAGTCACAAAAATTCTGACTTTTTCATACCCAGCTTATTTAACAAAATGAATTTTTTATAATTTTGCTTTCAATAAATTATTTTATTTATTTTTTTTTTTGGAAATTTTTTTTTTTTTTTCTGATCTTCCCGCACCCATTTTTATTTCGCATTCCCTTTGAGCGGCATGTCCCAAAGGTTCAGAAACGCTGATCTAAGGAATTTTTAAATTTTTTATTAAGCTCTTCTATATAAAAAAAATCTTAAAATATTTTTCAACTTGGTTTATAAAAAGGAGAGAACGTATTAAAGGAGGAGGGGGAGTTGCAAATGAAAAATTTGCAAAGCAATGAAAAAACAGGAATATGGGGGACGCGAAAGTTTATTCGTCCGGCCCTGAAAAGGATATTATGAAATATTAATTTGCTTTTCTCAAAAATTTATTCTTTTTGAATAAATATAAACAAAACAAAAAAAAAATGAAATACAAATATTTAATTAAATAAAATTAATTTTTTGAACAGAATTTCACGTTTGGCATAGAGAATCTCAAAATTTCTCCTTATTAAATTATTTACAAATAGGACAGTATAATAAGAGATATTATAAATCAATCAAGAAAAGATAGAGACATCAGAGAATCTTCTTATTTATTAGCAAAAATTAAATTCTTGAAATTTAACAATTATATAAAAATAGGAAAAAATATTTTGATTTGATTATTTATAAATTTTTTTCTCAAATATATTATTTTTATAATAATATAATGATATTAATAATATTTTGCATATATTTATTTACATGATATATGTTATATTGAAAATTTAACATTATAAAATTAATATTTTTAAATGAATGAAAAATTAGCATTAGCAGCTATATTTACATTTCTTTAATACTAAAATTAGATGCGCCTTTTCATTTAATTCGTTTATGGCACTCTCATAGAACACATTAAGATGAAATTGATTTTTAGGTGACAGATATATTTCTTAACATTATAATAGGCTTAATGTTTGTCCGATGAATCATTTGACTGACCAAGCTTGTTCAAGAAACCATTTAACTCAATAAGTAAATTCGTGTTAATACATTTATAATTATTTTACAAAAGAAAAAGTTTCTATATATTTTCAAGTGGATTGAAAACTTTTTGTAGTGTCGTAGAATAAAAGATGGCATGTCTATAGCCAGAAAAAAAAGAGAAATTTTTTCATATGTAATAAAAATTTGATTTCTCTAGACCAAAGAAATGAAGTAAGGAATTATTAAATTTTAATTTCTGTCAAAAAATATCAAAAAAACAGATTCCATATTATAATTATTTTTTAGATTAAAGAATCTTTTAATAAATAACAAGTATATATCTTTAATAAAAAAAAAAATGGGCAGAATGAATGAATAAAACCTACCTTTTGAATCACATCAACTAGCATTTGCTTTAACTAGATATAAACAAGCAAAATTCATTGTAATAAATATCAAATTGTTAATTAGAAGAGGTGTTTTTGCTTTTCCTTTATTATTATACTATAGTAAAAGAAAGTACTAAGAAAGAGTTAAGGAGAGGTGGAGGCGATGAGCTACAAGATGCATTTGAGTTCTAAAAAAAGACTAAATTTGACCCAGGGGAGGCCTTGTAAAAAAATTGGAATAATTCTAGAAAAATATGATTGAGCAAAAAAGAACTGGAACCTAAAATGAAAAAAGGAAACCTCCCCCCCCCCCCCCCTATTTATTAAATGCACTTGAAATGGATGATTTTAATCATTCCTTTCTTGTTACTTATTAAGAAACTCTTTATTTAAATAGATTTTATATATTATTTAATTAACAATTTAGGATAAATAAAAGAGATTCAAAATGTTAATATATCTTCAAATTGTTATTTGAGGGATGATAAAAATAAAAATAAATATAAAACATTTCATTTGGCATTGAGAAAATAAAAAAAAAATTAACAAAAGATAACTATGAAAAATAAATGAAGGTGCATTCAAATTTGATGCAAGATTTTTTTAAATGTCATATCTAAATTTGTATGCATTTTAAATAACATTTTGAATTATAAATTATTAAAGAAAATTAAACATAACTTTCTTGACGAGAGGAATAAATTAAGAAAGAATCTAAAAGACGTGGTTCGACTAAATCCATTGCATCTAATTCTTCCATGGCTGATGTTCCACAATTGGCAGCAATTTTTCGTAGAGTAGCCTAAAAACGGATTCAATATTAGGTATACCTATATATGGATGTTAGAAGTTGTTTCTTATTCAAAAGACTCTAGACCAGAGACACAAAGTTATGTTTATTTATTTTCAATGAAATTACTTCTAAATATTATATTTATCTAAATAATATTAATCTAAATAATATTTATTTAAATATTAGATTTAATATTATTAATGAATTTATTTTCTCACCAAACAAGCAACAAGAACTCCATCGCTATGATGTCGTTCACGATCTTCTCTACAAAGACGAACAAGCCGTGCCACTCCCTCAAGAGCGATTACTTGTTCAGCTATCAAGGGTTCACTGCATAATCTGAAAATATTAAATTAATAATAAAAGTGATGACATACAGTAAGTATTCTTGTAGAAATAAACCACTTATTATTGATACAATAAAAGAAAACGTGAAGATGTTTTTATTTTTATTTCACTTTATTTAGAATATAAATGAATTTTTACTTGGATAGGAGAAAGGTTAGTCCTAGATATTATAAGGATCAAGTCATGTGACTTTTCTAAATAAAATGAAAAAATAATATTTTAATAGAAATATTACTCTTTTTGTCTCAACAACGTGAATGCTTTATCAGAAAATTATAAAAATCACTTTTATTTTAAAATAATATAAGTCCTTTACTTCAAAAATTATGTTTAAAAATACTTAAAGAAATAAATATAAAAGATTTCCATTTTTATAAACCTCTTCCCAAACCAACTTCAAAATTCTTCAATTTCATGTTTGTTTGATGTCAGCATAATAAAAGGCGTAGTTTGAGTGAAATTAACTATACGAGGGTGGTCTGAAAAGTGAGGTAACTAACATAGAAGAAGACTGTTTTTTCGAGTTTTTAACTTTACTTTTCGACATAGTTTCCTTTTAGCTCGATACACTTGTTCCAACGATATTCAAGTCGCTTAATCCCAACACTATAATACAACGAATCAAATACATAAAAATAATCGTTTGTTTCTGCAATCACTTCTTCATTTGATGAAAATCTTTTACCACCAAGCCAATTTTTCGACAACAGTAATAAATTGACGCAAAAATTCAGTGCGATTACCCTTAAAAAGGCTCAAACAGTACTCAGAATTCGTTTCTGGTCCTCAGTTAGCAAACGCGGCACTCATCTTGCTGACAGTTTTCTCATATCAAGTGTTCATGTAAGATATGACCAACACGTTCTTTTGATATGCCAAAGGTGTCGGCTACGCACCTTCAATCGACGATCGTTAAAAACGAGATCTCTGCCATCTCTGTATTATACCTCACTTTTCAGACTGCCCTCGTATATTAGCGAGATACTAGGGAATAGTGAAGAATTTATATACTACTCTCAAAAAATGTATTTATTTGTTATCATTGTTCAGTGGTAGTGGCAAAATTATTCCTCTCCAAAGAACGAGTTTGCTCAATCTCGAGCTCAACTC
This sequence comes from Anisolabis maritima, assembly GCA_010014785.2. Taxonomy (NCBI): domain Eukaryota; kingdom Metazoa; phylum Arthropoda; class Insecta; order Dermaptera; family Anisolabididae; genus Anisolabis; species Anisolabis maritima. Next base: position 14,837 of record JAAAKE020089600.1, on the reverse strand, counting down.
TTTTGAAATTAGTGATGGAAATTTTTTTATAAAAAAAATTCAGAGTTGTCATTGTCCTTATTTCTTTTAGACGAATTAAAGGTCAAACCAAAATTTTATTCCCTTCAACAAGTTGGTCACCTTCCTTCGAGATAGTTTTTTTGAGAGCAAGTTAATTCTTTAGACCAAAACTTCGTTTAGTTCGATCCTATAAAAATTGTTTATCCAAAAAATAAGATGTTAGGGAAAAAGAGGACATATGGCAATACTAAATAAAATATTAGGACCACCTTGAGAGAGCTATGGCCGCTTTTTGTTGGACTCTTGCCGCGGCAGCAGCCTCTGCTGTTCTAGAGGAGGAGGCCGTTGAAGTTGAAACATTTAGAGTAGGTTGTAAGAAACAGAGGAGAGCAGCGACAGCACGTTCACCAGCCAGACGAGGTCTTGTTTCTGGTACAGCAGCCATGTTGGCCACGAGGGTGGCTGCTTGTTCTTGAAGAAAAACGGACGCTGATGCTCCTCGACGGCGAACAGCAGATAATACCGTAGCGGCTGATCGATGTTCCAGCAGAGGCCAAACAGCCGTTGACGATTCCAAAGAGGTCAAGTTCGCCAAAGCAGCCGTACACAGAAGCAATGTCTCATCTGATTGCGTTTCGTGAGACAAAGCTAAAAAATTATTCAATTCATTCAATTGTCTTTTCGTTTACCTCTCCTTCCAGAAAAAATTTCATGTAATATTTTTAAAAAAATTGTTCAAAATATTTACCTGTGAGGGCAGCTACTATCGATGGAACTCGAAGAGAGAGACCTGCTACTCCAGGATTGTCCTCGACCCAAGGTGCGGTAATTTGAGCCAGAACAGCTGCTGCTTCCGCGCGTTCTATTTCTCCACGTCGAGTATCACATAAAATTTCGGAGAGAAGCTCCACACCTTCACACTAAAATTATAACAAACAAAAATTTATGAAATTTAAAAAATCTATGCTGAATATTTAAAAGAAAGAAAATCTGTAGAAATACTGAAAAAACTATGGGGAAACGTAAAGATTTGTCGAAAATTTTAAACGATTTGTGAACTTCGGTCACTATTGTGAATTTAAGTGGGCAAACAAATGAACAACTCTAATTTTATTTTCAATCCATAAAAGATAAATAATTCTCTTTTCATTATAAAAAAATGTGTACTTTATTTTTATTCTTATTAAAAACTTTAATTCAAATGTCAAAAGTGTATTAAGAACAAAGAAAAAAGTTTAGCAAACAAAGAAAATTCATTAATGTCAATTATTATTCCAAGGCACAATTATTTATTAATTATTCTAAATCCCTATTATATAAATTCGTTAAACATGGTATATTAAACATAAAACATTTTTTTAAAAAGGTAAAATATGCAAAACTTAGAATAAAAAATGCGGGTGAATATAACTTTGGAAAAAACATGAATTAATATATGATTAATTATGGATTGCGTGTTAAATGTGCGTCATTAATTTATATTTTGTTAACTTTTTTTTAGATAATTATTAATTATTATGGAAAGTGAATTTTATACTTGTTCGAGATGACGGATGTTGTTAGCCACGCAACAAATGCCAGCTAAAGCCCGTAGGGCAGTTGCTCTAAGGGAGGCTTGACGTGCATCCAAACAGACACCCAGAAGAGCTCTGACACCACCTGCTCTACCAATTCCTCTTGCTAAAAGGGGTCCTTGAAGACTCAGGCTTGATAGAGAAGTCAATGCTGAACGTACGCACATCTCATTATTGGGCTCTTCTAAAGCGTACACCATTCCCTAGTCAAAAAAGGACATCATTGAATTTATTATATAAAAAATTTTAATCTTAAAATCTTAAAATATAAAAATTAATATAAAACCAAGATATATTACTGCTATTGCAGATAATGTGATCAATTATTCCATTATTTAAATACCTGAATGTGTTCTGCAAGAAGTTGATCAACTACTACAGCAAATGCTCTGCCAAGATCAGCCAGCATTCTGGCTAGACGATCAGGACTTGCTGGAGGCCGACTTCCAGAAGCAACAATTGCAGCCCTCCTCAAAGCATCACAACGTCGATTCACTCGTGCAAGAGGATCAGAATGATTAGGTTCCACCGGTGGTACTCGTCGTTGACAACGCGTCGAGCAAAATTCTGATACTCGACTTACAAGAGATTGGACCAAAGGACCAACATGTTGTACAATTCCGGCGTCTAATTGCCTATTAACAAATAAAATAATTTTATTTATGGTAAGTGATTTATTTGGTGGTCGTGGCATAAGCCTCCGAGGATTTGACCATTTGCATCAGAATCCCGACACCAATTTTATTAGTTTGTTCTAAAAGAAATTTCCAACTTTTTGAAATTGCCTGATGAACTATTTTGTTTTAAACGGCTCTTGGAACAAACTTATTTATTATTTTGACGTTTATTTGATATGAAGGGCGATGAAAAGCAGCAAAATTTTTTAAATCTTGCTTTTTAATATATAAAATTGCCGACGCTTTGATCATTTCTTCCGGACTTCCTTAGGATAACTTTATAAATACCGAGATTAGATTGGATAGATATGTTCAAATAATCGTTCCTTAAACATAGTTTGTCTCTTACTTAAAAGTGAAGAATCAATGACAAACGCACTACAACTTGGATGCAGGGCGATGAAAAGTGGCAAAATTTTCTATTAAATTATTATTATTTTAATATTTAAATTTGTCGACGCTCGGACCATCTCTTCTGGTCTTCCTTAGGATAAGAAGAGGCCGAGATTTAAATCTCGGTATTTATAAAATTGTCCTATTGGAAACCGGAAGAAATAAATAGATAAAATGTTGACAATTTTATCTATTAGGTTGGAGGGAAAGTTCTGTCGTATTTTAAAGAACGCATTTGAATCATTTATATATTATAATATATATATTATAAGAATATATGTTTAATATTATTCAATGATATAATTTCCATTATTTGTACCAATTTGTTGCCATCTTTCAGATAACCTGTCAATTTCTGTTTTGTAAAAGTTCTCGCCCTTGGAGTGAAAATAGCCAGCAACTGCCTTAGAAACATTTTCGAAAGAATTTGATTTTTTTCCCGCTAGATAATTTTGCAGAGATCTGAATAGGTAGTAATCAGATGGTGCAATGTCAGGTGAATATGATGGGTGACTAAGAACTTCCCATTCGAACGCATTAAGTTTTTATTGTGTCACCATTGCAGTATATGGTCCAGCATTATCATGGTGGAATACGATTCCTTTTCTGGATGCTAATTGTCTATTAACAAATAAAATAATTTTATTTATGGTAGGTGATTGATTTAGTAGTGTCGTGGCATAAGCCCCCGAGGATTTGACCATTTGCACCAGAATCCCGACACCCTTTTTTTCTTTGAGAGCTGCATGCAATTTATCAAACTGGTTACAGTACACATTTGCATTGACAGTTTTTCCTTGTTTAAGCAACTCGTAATACACTGGACCTTTTCTGTCCCACGACAAACAGTCCAGTAGTTTTCCTTGATGAATATTTGGGTTCGCAAGAGTTGCTGATGATGTTCCAGGTTTGCAGTAAGCTTTCCTCCTCCTAATATTCTCGTACAGAATCCACTTTTCATCTCCAGAAGAAAACCCTAGAGATTTAATGTGGTCTCCAACAGTTGTATGGATGCCGAACTCTTCTGCAATATCTCTAGTTGTTAAATATGGATTATTCTCCAACATGGTTCTTGGACGGTCACCCAGATCGATTACCTTATTTGATGCTCAGATCCCCGGAACGAAATTTCCTTTTTTGACAAGTACAAACATTTACAACATCTCTTCCAAATACCTCACATAAATTTTCACATGCAAGCGATACGTTGCTTCCTCTCTGGAACTCATACAAAATACAATGCACTTTATCCACTGACTCACTTCACTCTAAATATCACAAGTAATTGATGAGCGATATAAAAGAACTCCTTTTATATTATAGAGCAGGTAAAAAAACAAATAAAATTCCCAATGACTCACGAGCAAAATGTGTTTTTGATTTACAAGCAAAATTAACTGCTTATTTAAAATACGACAGAACTTTCTCTCCAACCTAATATTAAACGCAAGATTAAAAAAAAAAAATTTGCTACTTTCCACCCGCCTTCATATCAAATAACCAGTTACTATCTAAAACCTCTTAATTTAATTTAAAAAGATCATTTATAAAAATACATACATATTTTTCATAACAATCTCTGCACTCTATTAAAAGTCCTAATAATGAAAAAGATTATTTAAAATAATTTCTTATTTGAATTTAAACATTAGATTGGAAATTAATTAGATACATTTCTGAGATGGTTTAATTAATATTTTAAATAAGAAATTTTTTTATGAAATAAAATGCAATAATCCAAAATTAGATGATCAAATAGAGAAGATTTTCACAACTTGTGGAAATCTTCTAATCATAACCAACTATCAACAACCGTGTAGTTGGTTTATTCTCTTCCTGATGTATATTTATTTATTTATTTTCAATTCTAGCTAGTTTCTATATTTATTTCTATTTGGGTACTTTAATCCAACCTATTCTAACCCAGAGAATTTGAGGAGACCCTCTCAACAAATACATATGACTTCGCTTGGTAAGTGCAACTCTCTCCTCTATTAGGGTCTCATTTGGTGATAATCCATGTTCCAGTTCACGGAAAATAAGAAAAATATAAGTAATTTAAGATGAAAAAACTTCTAAGAATAAGGGACTAAAACTAAAGCCAAAGGAATAATAACTAAAACTAATTAACATTCAAAGAAGCTAACTTCTACTAACTTCTGCTTACCGACAGAGTTGATCAAATTGTTCTCCGATGACACGAGTTTCAGCCTGCAAAGCAAGTACTTGATCTCTTGTTACTCGAGCCAAGTCAGAATTGGAAGCCACATCAGACACGGCCAATGCTTTACTCTGCAGTGTTACCGTGCATTCAGGCTCATAAAGAGAGTGTAATTCATGGAGCCATCTCGTCACTGGACAGCTGGAGGTCTTTCCGCTATCCCCTTTGGTAATTGCTTTGATACTTTCAATTTGAGAAGATGATTTTCTTATTTCTGATATTCTGTAATGAATAAGAAAAAAATTAATTCTAGATCAAATTATAATTACGTTCTCTCTTAATTATTAAAATGCCTTTAAACTTAAAATATTTTAACAGCTTTAGTATATATCCAAAATAATATAACCAGTGGCGGATTAACTTTCTCGGAGGTCCTGGGCGGTAAAATTTAAAAGGGCTCCTATTTTGTTTAACTAATTTAATTTGATAACTTTCTCAATATACAGTACATGGTAATTTTCTATTTTAAGAATTCATTTATTAATTACTTATTAAATTAAGGGCCTTAATGAACAAAAAAGATCATGAAAATAGTGATTTAATTTAACTTTTTATTATGAGTTAGGGAAATAACAAGAATCTTGAGGGCCCTTGTGGGCTCGTGGACCCCGGGCGGGCCCTGTTTGTTCACGGTTTAATCCGCCTCTGAATATATATTAGTAATAATAAATAAAAAGGAAATTCTAAGGTAAAGATTTCTGTAAAACTATAACAGGACTAATAATTCGTGATATAGGGGAGTAGTCAGGTTGGAGAAAAGAGTCTCCCCAAGTCATTTAAATTTTTAACAAAATAATAAAAAATGTGCCATTTAGTAAAGTTTTATTGACATTTTTAGTGTTCTGTTCCTTCGTAAGAATGTTTTGGCAACACCCATACTTGAGTTTACTCTGGAGTGGCCAGTCTTGGAATTCCAAAAAGACAGAGAAGTCTTGAGCGTTGTGGCTTCTCCCTTCACATAGAAAGCGACCTTATAATTGGCTTAAATGATATTGGTGAGAATATCTTTGGTTTTTACAGTTTTAGAATGTGGGGTAAGTTTTATGGAATTCCGAAAACATACTAGAGAATTTGGATTATATATTTTTAATAAAATTTTAACAATCTAAAAAAAATGCATTTTATATATATTTAAAAAAAAATTTCACATTATTAATTTATTTTTTTACAATCAAAAATTTTTTGTTTAAGTCTTAATGCTAATATTAATATAAAAGATACGGGATTTTTATGATTCATCGAATGCCTTTTTTTATTTTTATGTCTTGTAACAGACAGCATCTTGTCGATAGAAAAAAGAAGTCTTTTGTTCTTTTATATTCACTAACTAACATAAACACCCAAGCTTTCTTTTATAAAATATCTAAATACAAAGGAGTAATTATTTATTTATTTATTTTTATTAAAATTTATTTATAATATAATATAATGTTTGCAATTTTTTCATATTTGTTTTGAATAAATTTAAAAAAAATATTTTTTATAGATTTTATCGTTCATTAATTGGAAATTAACTATTTCATTAAAATAAGATTTTAAATTTAAAAATCTTGATCTTAAACAGAAAAAGTAAAAACATCAATTTTTCTTTCTTAACTAACCAGATGATAAATGGGAAATAATTTTTTCTTTATTTCTAATTTTTTTCATTTATTTTTTTTTGTCTTGAAAGGTTCACTAATGAAGTAAAATGACGGTGGAAGAATTTAAATTTTTTAAAATGTCTTTTAGACAAATGTAACAAATTAATTTAACAAGAGAATTTGATGATGGGAGAAAATACAATTTAAAAATAAAATTTTTATAATAAGCTTAATAATTCATTGGCGTTGATGGTGAGATTCAAAAGCATACACTTATATAAAAATAATTTTTTTCACCTTTCAAAGTCGTGTATTAACTTGACGGGACGACATAATCGTTGGGGTCCTCCTGATGATGTCTGATGATGAGCTTTTGGTGTACTTTGATGTGTGGGTGGACCCGGAGGTTCGGTTAAGTCTAAGAGCACAATCGGGAATCGATCAGCAACTAATTCTAATTGTGTTCTTTGTTCACTTGAATTTGACTGTGGAGAAATCTAAAACAAAATATTTTTCGAAATTAAGCAAAGTTTTTATTTATATAATTAAAAAATTTTTTCCCGATTTTTATATAAAATTATCTCTGTTTGTCAAACCTTTTTTTAATATTGATTTGTGCCCATTCCATAGTAAAGGGGAAATTAAACTTTTATTTTGTTCTAATTTTCTGGTCTAGTATCCAATTTTTCCAACTCCAAACCATATTGACTCTAATAAATTAGATACCTTTTTTAATTTTTTTACCTTTGGTATGCAGGCAACAACTGAACATCCACTAGAAGAACTTGATTGCTTTTGCAATGAAGGTCTCGAAAGTAGATGTACGTTCCCCTCGTCTTCTTCTTCTTCTTCCTCTTCTTCAAGGCCACTTGTTTCCGCAAGTATTCTCAATTCAACACTAGCATCACTTCCACTACTACTATTTGTTCTCGGGCGAGAGATAGGTAAGAGTTCATTATCGCTTAAAACGGTACTCCCATCCACATTTGTTTCAGGGCCAATATCACTCAATCGAGTCCTTGACACTTCGTCGTTTTCATTATGAAGATAATGTCCAAGTGATGGGGGAGAGCTAAGATTATTAAAATCATGTTTTTGTGATTTTTGTTCAAAAAAACGTCGTTGATTTTCTACCAATGGTTTATTTAATGGCACTGAAATATTAAACATTTTTGATGTTGATGAGGATGCAGTTGATCTGCTCTCAAACATCCTACGAACATCGGCGAAATTGTAACAATTATTTGTTGTCAAGGCTGTAGAATTCGATTCACTTGTAATTGGTTGAAATTGTCTTTCAAGATTGGACATTTTAATTTTGTCAATATTTCCATTTGCAATTTCCAAATTTGATATCTAAAAAAAAATTTTAATCATTAATTTTACTAGTTAGAATTTTATGAAAAAGGGGCAGATAAGGATTCCAGATTCATCTCATTTCTATTATCAATATATTGAATTTATTTAATACCCTTATTTGGTGAATAATTTAATTAAACAATGGCCTTTTCAAAAGTTAATGAAAGAAAAAATATATAAATATTTACCTTCTGCCTAGATTCTCGTTCTAGATTTGACACTTTACTTGATGTGTTATTGCTATTATTTGTTCCTAAATTGTTTCTTGTTGTTAATTCAGGTGAACGTTTAGAGCTCGACTCCGGTGACGATTCTTTTCGTTCTTCGCTATCACTAAATCCAGAATCTTGACTCCGATGACTTCCCGTACTGGGGCTCACAGATAATCCTCGATTTGAAAGATCAACACCAGGACCCCAAGGAGACTCAGGTGCAGAAGTGTTCGTCGATGATGATGATGTAGGTGGGATAGTCGGGGATGAATCCATTTCACTTCCCCACCACACCTTGCTTCGTGTTCTTTGAAATTCACCCATATCTACAATAAAAAATAAAATAAAATAGATATATTTATATGAACCCATTTTTAAAATATATCAACTTATATCTTTTTAACATCTCTTCAAAAGATACTACACTTTTTCTTTTTTCAAAAAACTCAGTCAGTCTTATTAATAAAAGATATTGTGAAAACTCACAAATCAGGTAATGGATGACAACCACGAGTTTCCAGGGGTAAAACCGACATTTCTTCTGTTAACTCTAAGTCATACAATCCCCCACACATCGGGCTAGGTCATTCTCTCGATTGATATGGCCTGAATCCGATTAATAAAATAAAAGGGAGAGTTTAATATTGTAATCTGTGTTTAATATTGTAAGCTCTCAACAATAATGCTGATTTTCAAACAACTTGACTTCAATATCTTCTTAAGCGTTCTTCTGGTAAGATCATTAAAGAAGAAACGGCTCCTGGCTTTTTAGAGAAGTCTTAGAGAAGACGAGCGATCCGAAATATAGCCACCGAAAAATGGCAGAAGTGTAACTAATTTTGAAGAATTGACAATGCTAGTGCTATTTCCTGAAGAAATATTAATACATTTTCAATTTCGGAAAAAAGAGTGGAAGGAAGCTCTTAAAATAGATAGAGGAATCCAAATAAAAAACATTTTTCGGGCCGAAAATTTCAATTCCTTTGACGAATAAAGGCCATTGTTATTATGAAGAAGGCGAGCATGTCAAGTGAGGAGATTTGGAGTTTTTGTATGTAAAAAGGATGATAAATAAGCAAAGGTATGTCGAGTGATGAATCAATCTAGAAGTGAGCCAAGTCATTAGATTACCAAGCAATGACTCAAGCCAAGGTGAATGTGAATGGATATTAGGATTACTTCCAAGTAATGCCTCCTCTTTCAATTCACTTGCACTCTAAAAATTAAAAAATAAAAGCCGTTAATCTTTCGAACACTTAATTAACCTTATTTATTTTTATAAAGAATCGGTGTTTAAATAAGAAATAAAATGGGTTAAATTCCTTAAATTTTTTAAGAAAATAGGATATGTATTAAAAAGAATACCTGTTTTAATAAAATTTCAGAATATTGTGAGGAAATTCTATTTATTTGGAAAGTCATTTTCTTCTGGACTGAACTGATTCAAAAGTACGAGTATTAAAAAAATAATAAATCATCTCGCACTTTCTAAACGATATATTGACTTAACTTTCATGGGAATAATACTGGAGGATTAGATTAAATAAAAAATTTAAACCTCCACCCCATTTTGGCTGTAAGTGTGAGAAAAATATTGATGTGTTAAATACTCAATTAATAGAAAATTTCACATATCGATTTTTTCGTTCACTAAAAGTTTACCGTGCGTTTATTTGATTTTTATTGAAAATAAAAAATATGTACCTTTATTTAAAAAATATATATATATTCTTAAGGGGCGCCAATTTTTGTCCGGGGCGATGCTGAAGCGGTGTGTGTATGAACAAGATTTATCAAAAAGTACATGGTTGAAATTTTATATATAATTTAGGAACCCTCGTCACTTAAACCTAAACACTTGAATAAAATCGGCCAGAGTAATAGTATTAGTCGAATTTTGAAAAAAATTAATATCAAAATATTTGTATAAATTAAAATAACACTCATTTAATTAGTAAAGGAGATTAAAAAAAAAGTTACAATAATTCTTTTTATTTTTTTTTTTGCTAATAATATTTAGAATTAATAAAAATGTGCACTGAAAAGTTCAAATCTTGCGCCTTGAGAAAGTCAAATTTTTTTATTTTGATTATTTTTAAAAGTATTTATGATTAAATTTAATTAAAATAATAAATATTCCTTTTCTAAAATAATTTGGATTTAAGGAATTATAATTAATAATTTTTTCTGGTATCTTTGCATTTTTTAAATAAATATCTCAACTGCGAGTTTTCAGCATCATTTGGAAATGTATAATAATTCAAAAGTTTTTTCTTATAATATTTATAATTTTATTTTCTTTATTTTAAAAATAAAAAATTATTATTTGATATTAATGAACCAATATCTATATAATGAACGCACTCCATTTTTTTATATTCTTTGATTTTGATAGTTTACCGTCTACGTGAGTTTCTCATTTTTTATCAGTGCCATTGTAAAATGTGTAGTTATTTTATTTTTAAATGATATATTTTCTTTAATTTTTATATTTTAAAAGGTTAGTGGTTATTTTTATTATATATAAATTCAATTAATTTCACATTTATCAATAATCTTTCCCATTTTATAAAAAAAGAACAAAAAATAACTTTTTAAAGAATTTTGCTAGTGCTTGAAATTGATAATTTTTTACATGATAAAATAGTTTCCAAGAACTAAAAATAGACTTTATTGGCAAACCATATCAAAAAATGAATATAACAAACAAAATTTCTTTTAGAAAGAGATATTTATTTAAAACCAAAAATGAAAACTACGATGTGAATTTATAACTGGGGTACAGTTGAATATAAATGCATAAAAATTGTAAATGATATTTTAATATCTTCACTGTTAACTTTCGGGGTCTATAACAAAATCCCATTCTCAATTTTATAAATTTTTAATTTGTTTGAAAAAGTAGAACTCATTTTTCCACCCAAATCGAATTTCTCAAATGCTAAATGACTTGAGGGCTTCAGCCTTCCCTCACTCTTCATCTCCATTTTACTCATAACACAAACTCATGCAAAACATTTAAAAACCACCAAAACCCAATTAAAAAACAGCCATATTCATTTTAATTTCTTTAAAAAAAAATTTTTTTTTTTAAATATACATATGGAACTCATTTGGGAGTCAACTTCCCTAAAAATCACTTTGCACTCATCATCTTTTCATTGACTTTATAACTTTCTCTTACCTATATATGTAATAATATTAGTTTATAAACAAAGCCTCGCTTTAGCATTTGAGATTTCAACGGGTATAGGCTTTTTGAAATCCCTTATCTCTAAAAAAAAATGGGTCTCGCAAAATGGTCTGTCTATATGGCTGAGGACTAACAAAATAACTCAAAAACTTTCGAAATTCATTTTTAATATCTAGGTCCTCGTCGCATGCATCTTGAAAGAATGCCCAAAGATTTTAATAAAAAAAATGGCCCGGACTTTATTCCCTTATTTGTTTTTTTTGAGGATTTCGTCACCTGAACTGAACCGGTTAAGGAATTTAATTTAATTTATATTAAATATGCAGAAAAGAAGGCGATCACTTACTGGCATCTGGCGACCTTATTTATGACGATGTCTCTTGTTATTTGCGCAAGTGCTTTTAAAATGAAAACATTACTTTTTCTCTCTCATTAATAATTATCTCCCTCTTGAATAAGTGAAGATTTATTCTTTAATTAAAAGAAATAATTATTTGTTATAAATTACTATTAAAAAACAAAATAATAAAATAATCCCTTTACGAAAAAAATCTATTATCTATTTATTTGCTTATTTATTTACTTTCTCACAAGTAGAATATAATCTCAAAAAAATTTGAAGTCGATATTTCAAAGGAAATACACACTTTGAGGTCTCCTAAATCTAAAAAAATGGGTCTCGTGCCTGTAAAATGGTTGCCATGGTAACTTAATGTAAATATTTTTAAATTCTATGAAATCAAAGAAATACTTTTTTAAAAACAATAGTACCTCATTTCTGAGACCTAACAACTATTATTAAGATATTAAATAACCCTACAGAAGCAATTGTCAGAGCTGTTTACAATTTTGTCAAATCGTCCAAATTGAAGTTCTAACAAATAATCTTTTTCTAATTTTTGCCTTATTTTGGTTTTTTACCTTTTCTATACTAGAGTATTATTTTTGTTTTATTAAGCCTAATTATACTCTTAATAAACCACTTATTATCTATCATTAATTTTGACCACTTGTTTTATTATTGTATTATTTGATTTTATGATTATATATATCTCTATATTTATTACGAGGGTTGACTTTTATATTTTGGGATTGCGCTAAATTAGTGATACTGACGCTTCTATCGTAAAGTTTGACTTTTTTGATGGTTTACGTACTCAGTACGTATTGACATATGAGCTATTTGTGTATTGAAATCATCTCGGCTAAAAATGGAATTAAATCGTGAACATTTTCGAACGATTATTTTTTACAACTTTAGACGTGAATTAAACCCAACAACAGTGCATCGATGAACTTAATTCGACTTTTGGCGATGAAGCAACATCAAGAACTACTGTTCATCGATGGTTTGCCGACTTCAATCGTGGCCGTAGTTCGGTTAAGGACGAATTTCGTGAAAGTCGTCCAAAATCAGTTGTTGTTCCCGAAAACATTGATGCTATGCGTGAACTGATACTGCAAGATTATCGTGAGATTAAGGTGTCCTTGGGCATTAGTGGGACCAGCATACATTTGGCCGACAAAAATATTTGTTTGTGATCTCCCGAAAATTGAAATGGCAACCCTCGTATTATTTTTTTTTTTTTTTTTTGTAAATTTTTATAATTATAAACATAGATTATATCATCATATATTGTAAAAGGTATGGTTTGTATTGCTATCCTTAATAAAATAAATTCTGTTTGATATTTTGATAAATATGGATGAAGTCTAAAAGGTCTCAAATGTTGAAAAAATTTTCGTAAAAATTATTTTATTATGGTCTTTCATAAACCCAAATAATTAATGTTTTAATAATATGGATGGAAGACATGATGGATTTCTATTATTTTTATTAACTGTCAATTTTTTGGCCTTTTTCATCAAGAGAGTTATTTAGAAAAAAAAAAAAAACATTTTTTGTCTCCTTTATAATCCCCGATTCATTTGTCGTGTCAAATTTTGTTTTTATTACAAATGCCTAATTAAATATGCTTTTACAAATTTATACTAATAATATAAATATATAAACACATATACAGACATGAAACAATTTTATATTTATGCTACTTAATTCTAATATGATTAAATTTTTACATATTTTATAAACTTTCACAATAAATGCTACTTTTGGGATAGCTATTCTACCAAACAATATAAAACAAATACGAATATAAAGCAAAGTGACATTATATTCATTCTGAGAAGGGGGGGGGGGGGGTATTTTTTTGTCTCCATTCATAGACTCCTCTTTTTCAGAAAGTTTTTTTTGCAATTTTGGAAAGTTTAATAAGTTTTTCTCAAAGACTGGAGTAGGTTCAAAGATATTTGAATTAAAAAAAGGAAAATTTTTTATAACAAAAATTTAATTTATTAAATTAATTATTTAAATTATATTAGTTTGCTAAGGAAATATTTGAGAAATATAAATGGGACGAGTTTAGATTATGTCAATAAATACATCCAAACATATGTAAATATTTTTTTTACACCTTAGCAATTTTTTATTAAGTTGCCAAAGACAAATGTCGTAATAAAATTTCAGTGAATTTTGCAAAGTGGGCTATCATGTAAAGTAGTAGAGAAAGTGACTTATTCATGATATCATTCAATATTAATAAATTATCAGCTTAATATTTTAATTTCTTAAAAAAAAAAGATGCCAAATAATAAACATGAACATGCATCAATTTTTTTTTTCAAAGAATAAATAACACCAATCATCTTTAATCTAAATTTATTAGTCATAATATATTAGTTTATTTTAGTTGGGAAAAATGTAAATTCATTAGAATTTTATGGTATTTTCGTTATATTTATTCCTAAAGAGGATGAAACATGTTGAAAAAGTTGTAAACGATCTATCGACGAAAACGTGTTTCGTGCGAATTTTTCTTTAAATGATTTTAATATTAATAAGGAAAATATTTTCCACTATATATATATCGTTCATTAAGGTCATCTATATTCAGCAAATGAAATATTTGAATTTTTACTGATTAAATAACTAAATAGAAATTTATGTTCTTTCTAACGAAAAATTATTGAGAGATATCTTAACTCACTTGATACATATGATATTTATTTACATTGTATGTTAATTCCTATATATATATATCTTTTTTATTTGATCAATAAAATCTAAAATTTTATTTTTTTCTTATCATTCATCGAAGAATATTACTTGGAACAGCGGTTCTCAACTGCTCCACGTAAGTGCCTAAATAATCTCAATTTCTCTTTCGTATCATCAATCAATCGGTTATTAATTTATCGAGAGGCGAGTGGCAGAACTTAATTCAATAAAATTTTTTTAAAAACTTATAAAATTATAAATAAAATGAGCTTGCCTTAATTTTTTCATCTTTGAACTTTTCTTGGGCGTCATGTAAAAATTTTTTCTCTCCCCAAAAATTTTATCTGGCCGGTGCTTATCAATTTATCTTATCATGCTACATATTTTTTACCCTGTTTTTAGATAAGTTTGATTTTGCAGACCCTCTTGAAAGGGAGTAGGTTACAACCACTCCAATCTCTTATTTTAGACCCTGAATCCCATTTATAAAAAATATGAAATGGCTTTTATTAAAGGGATTGTGGGTGATTTTATAAGTGATATAAGAGATGGAGGGTCACGGAAGTT
>JAAAKE020089589.1:0-21142 GCA_010014785.2 Anisolabis maritima | reverse complement strand
CGCAGGTGTTTCTCAAATGGGATGTTTGTCAAGTTAGCTCGACTCCTCTCACTTGGTGCTTTCAATCAATGATTTGAACAAGTTTTATCTTTTTAGAATAACTACACAAAATGGAATTGAATTCGATCAAAACAACGAGAGTTTATTAATTCACCAACAGTTGTTTGTTATTTTAAATTGCTTGGGTAAGGTTAGATATATTTATTTCCTTTTTATATTTAAATAGATAAATTTTATTTTATTTATTTTCCTTTTTCATATATACTTAATTTATATTCTTTTCGGTTTGATACTCCTCTATCTATTTAATTAATTAAAATTCATTTATAAAACATAGACTACATGCTTTTTTTTTAATAAAAATTTATAGTTTTGGGATTTTATTTTTCATTTTAAATCTCTAATCCATTGCTTATTTAAACCATATTGGTTTCATTGTGTTTTTGATTAATTCACATATAGTATTAGTGAGACATTTATTATGTTCATAATGTCAAAAATGAATCATATTTTGCTCAGTTGCAATCCTATATTCATTCCTAAATAAATAATTTTTTCGGTTTATCTGTGTTGATTTATTTGTAGAAGATGACATTTCGATCACCGATTCTATGGTCTTCTCAAAGTGCAAATGTCACAAATCACAAGGGAAATAAATTCTAAGTTCTTATTCAAATAAATCAACACAAAAATCAAAAGGTATTAATTAGTTAAGTTTGTATTGAGTTGAATGCAAATACAGTTCAAGTCCTCCTCTTCAATTTTTCTGATGCTGAAGCGGAAACGAGAACCCAACCTAATCCCAAGAAAGTTATTCCCTTTATTAATCACAACTGCTCAATCTTATTACCTAGAAGACTAAAGAGAGAAAGAGAGAAATCGAAAACATTATTTATTAATTGCTTATTAATTTACCTTCCCTCTATTTTTTTCTTTAATTTAAAAATGAGATATTAATTAAATTCATATTTTTATTTTTCAGATTTTAATATCTTCTTTAAGTGGAATAATGGAAAGTGAATATATATAAAAAAAACTCCTTCATCAGTTGAGTTCAGTGTTAGTTTTTTCAAGAGATTGGTTGGTTCATAATGCCCCATCAATACGGACTTACCGGCATGGCTCATGGAATGCAAACTCCACCGTCCCCATCCAATCTCTATGAGAGATTCCCAACTATGATGTATCGTACTCATGAAGAGCAACGACTTACAAGAGAGGCAATGGAGCGGTATCTTCGTGAACGAAGTGATATGATGATAGTGATTCTTCATGCAAAAGTTGCTCAAAAATCATATGGTAACGAGAAGCGTTTCTTCTGCCCTCCCCCTTGTATTTATTTATTTGGTGAAGGTTGGCGAATGCGTCAAGAACAAATGAGACATGAAGGAGAAAATGAACAAACATCTCAACTTTGTGCTTTTATAGGAATTGGAAATTCAGATCAAGACATGCAGCAATTGGATTTAAATAATGGTAAACAATATTGTGCTGCTAAAACTTTGTATATTTCGGATTCAGATAAAAGAAAACATTTTATGCTATCTGTCAAGATGTTTTATGGAAATGGCCATGATATTGGCGTTTTTCATAGCAAAAGAATTAAAGTGATATCAAAACCTTCCAAGAAAAAACAGTCATTAAAAAACGCCGATTTATGTATAGCTAGTGGGACTAAAGTAGCCTTATTTAATAGACTTCGATCTCAAACTGTGAGTACACGTTACTTGCATGTTGAGAATGGAAATTTTCATGCCAGTTCAACCCAGTGGGGAGCTTTTACAATACATCTTTTGGATGATAATGAGTCTGAATCTGAAGAATTTGCGGTAAGGGATGGTTATGTTCATTATGGAAGCACTGTTAAACTAGTATGCTCTGTAACAGGGATGGCTTTGCCAAGATTAATAATCCGCAAAGTAGACAAACAGATGGCCCTTCTTGAAGCTGATGATCCTGTATCGCAGTTGCATAAATGCGCCTTTTATATGAAAGACACAGAAAGAATGTATTTATGTCTTTCTCAGGAAAGGATCATTCAATTTCAAGCTACTCCCTGTCCTAAAGAACCAAATAAGGAAATGATTAACGATGGTGCTTGTTGGACGATTATTAGCACTGACAAAGCCGAATATCAATTTTTCGAAGGGATGGGACCTGTTCGATCACCGGTTACACCAGTACCTGTAGTTCACAGTCTCCATTTAAATGGGGGCGGCGATCTTGCTATGCTTGAACTTTCTGGGGAAAATTTCACCCCCAATCTGCAAGTGTGGTTTGGGGATGTGGAGGCGGAAACTATGTACCGTTGTCAGGAAACAATGCTCTGCGTCGTGCCAGAAATATCCTCATTCCGAGGTGAATGGCTCTGGGTAAGACAACCGACACAAGTACCCGTATCACTTGTGAGAAATGATGGAATTATTTATGCGACGGGTCTTACATTTACCTATACCCCGGAACCAGGACCTCGGCCACATTGTCCATCCACCGATGATATCATGCGAACATCACAAAACAGAAATATGCCACAGGGCTTGGCTGATGTCGCCTGGGGACAACATCAAACGCAATAAGATGAAAGCCATGAGTGAAGCCATTATTATTTTAATTTCTTTAAATTTTTCATCTTAGATATTTTTCTCTTTGAAAAATTTAAAAAATTCTGTGATTGATTCTCATTTAAAATGAACTTGGAATTTTTTCAGTATTATTATATGAAAATAATTTTTATAATTTTTATATATAAAACACAATGACTAATTAATTCAAATAATAATTTTCTTTTTTTATATGTAAATTTACGACGAAAGGAGTCATGATAAAGCAACCAGAGGTAGATTCCATCCAAATCTCTTTTCATTTAAAATTTAGCTATATTCAGTTAAATGCATAAAATTATTAATAATTTTTTCGTTTTCTTATCGTTAATTTATTTTTAGAGCCAGTAGCGTAGCCAGGATTAAAACTTTTTTCTTGTATAATCTATTTATTATTTTGGTTCTTATAAATTAAATTTAATCTTATTTTTGTAATTTGATTAAAAATTTGAATTGATTTTTCCAATTTTTTTCGACTTTGGAAGAGAGGTAGGTGAACTGATCTCCTCGCTCTGAATAAGCCCCTTACTAGGGCCTAAACGTTTCAGCCAATTTTTATATAATCATAAAGAATATAAAATTCATGTTGTTTTTGTTCACTTATGATTGTTTTAAATTCGTTTCATGAAACAAACCAGAAGGCTAGGTATATGATTTTATGATTTGGCTTGGTGGGATTGGTGGGAGCATCTTTTGGCCTTCCCAGTTTAACAGAGTGATAAGATTTCTGTAAAATCCGGCCAGACAATATAGTAAATAGTAGTAATTGAAAATATCCTCTTTTCTTTGGGAAGCCGAAAATAAAAATAAAAATTTTTGTTTAACTTTTTTTGCTCATCATAATTTTTCCTGCCCTCTCCCTTGGTGCAGAGCTAGAGGTCTAGCTTCTCCTACCAAAGGTCAGTGGTTCGCTTCTCGTCCTGAGCGACAAAAATTTATTTAAATTATATTGTCTGCCAATTAATTTTAATAAATAAGGACGGAGTCTAAATGGTCACAGATACCGAAGGACTTAAAAAAAAAAAAAAATTTTCCTTACAGGACTCAAATTTTTTATCTCATTTATTTTTTTTGAGTTCAAAGCTTATGAAAACCTTAAATTTGTCCCCTCGTTAAACCTAAAATTAAATAATTAATTATTTAATCACTATTTATTAAAACTATTAAAGTTTTAAAAACGTATAAAATATATGTGAATAATTGATCCCTGAATTGGAGTTTAAAGCCAAGTTGTAATTATTTTTCTGCAATCTGCCTTTGAGAACTAATATATATATAATAATAATAATAAAATGTCCAATTTTCTTCTTTCATCAAATTTGTATCGTATACAGGTTTAGCTAATTCGGTAAATAAATTTCAATTCATTAAGAAATTCAGAGTTTTGTGTTGCTAAGGGTGAGGACGCGGAGTTCCTGGCCTCTAGGGCCTGGTAACTCAGGGAGATGATCATAATGATGTCCATTTTTTTTATAATATAATTCTAATGAAATTTCTATTTTATTAAAATTCTAAATATTTTTCTATTTTTACCTCTTAATTGAGAATTTTGATGAATTTTAAAGAAAGGGAAATGGATTATGGAATTTAATAAATATAAAATTACCAAGAAATGGATTAATAAATTTCATAAATTAAATATAAAGTTATCAAGAAATGTATTAAAAAAAGAAAATGTATTAATAAATTGATAAAAATATATTTATATCTACCCCTCCTTCTCCATGCCCGGGAGCCTTCTCGAGATTTTTTCATTACACACTACGGCTCGAGAGGAGGCGATGGCAACTTCTACCTCTCAAGGGAGGACAGAAGAACATTGTTTTAGTTTACAATATAATAATTTTCTGTTTTTTTAATTGAAAAAATCTATTTGTAAATGGAAATGGTTCATATGATAAAGAGCAAAAGTTCTGGGATGAAAAATTTTAAAACCACCTCTTCTGGTTTTTGAATTTGGCAGAAGCTCTTTATAAGTTGAATTTGCTTTCTTTATTATTATAAAAATATTATTTTACTGATTTATAAAGTGATAGTAATATTCTTTATTATTTCCTAGAATCAATCAAAGAATGTTACTTTTTAAAGGTAAAAATTTCTTTTCATATATTTACAATTAACAATAAATATTATAGTCCACCCTTATAGATATAAATTGGGTGATTAATAAAATATTTTATAGATTTTTTATATCATTTTAGGTGGTCTTATTAATTCAGTCATGACAAATATATATCATATCTCTATTTATAAGATATGAAAAATAATGATTATAAATATTTAACTAAATAAATTCCTCTTTATAATTTGGATTGGATATATATACATATAAATATCTTGTAATAATATTCGAATTATTAATATATATTATACTTACTATTGGTGTATTATTATTCAAATTATAGAATTCTTTATTTATTTTCCAGAATCTCTTAAAATAAATGTTTCTTGTAACACCATTCTAGATTGTAAATATCAAAAAGTAGTTTATATTAAACACAAATGTATTTATATAATTTTAAAAAAATCAAATTTCTCATATTTGCTACAATTGTATGTAATTCGATTATTGATAGAGGGCATGAATATATATAAATATAATATATATATATATATATATATAAATAAATTTTTCTATTTAAATTTTTTTTTTTGAACAAGCATTAGTTTATTATGTGTATCATATCACACTTGTTCTTAATAAACAATTTTAGATATAAAGTTTTTTAGTTTTCTTTTTTAGATTTTTTTATAGTGTGATTATTCAAGAAAGAAAGAATTTATCATTTTTTATTTTTCTTTTTCTGCTTATGCGGACATTAATTTAGAGGATGTCTGTTTTCTATCAATATTTATTCATATTATTGCCATGAATAAATTTTTTGTTTAAAATTGGAGTTTCACGTCGTCCTAATTAAAAATATTGGTCTATTTAATTATCTCACTAAATTATAATCAAGTTCAATGACATTGATATATATAAATAAATCGGGGAGGGGAGAAACCAGTTATTATTACCAGTAAATTAGTTGATGTAATTTGTTTATTATACCTATAATCAGCAGCTTAAGATTTTTGTGAGGTTGAGAGAAGCAGATAAAATTTTTCTCTTTATAACTTTTTGCGATTATTTGAAATTTCATGTTTAAAATTCCATTATATAGCTCTTGCAATAAAATTAACAATTTTTCACCAAATATCCATGTTTTCATCAAAACTACTCTTGTTATTTAGAATTTTCTTTGTTTGGGGAGAGAGGGACTGGGATTCCGTTGAGCAAGATGTCATCGACGGACTTCGGTCAAGTTGTAAAATCTTGGTTTCAGGTATCCATCCAGCTATATTATTATTTGAAAGTAAAATAATTGTTAAGTAATGGTGATCAAGCCAGAATGTATCGCTTGACGTTAAATCCTTTATTGCTCAGATTTTTCGATATACATGAAGGACATCATCTTCAGTGCGTGTTAGGATGACGGAAGTGAGCTTTGTCTGATGTTAACATTTTTTTATATTTATAGAGAAAGCAAAAAAAAGAGGCACCTTAAGATTATATCAGTCATGTACATCGAAATATCTGGTCGAGCGATACATTGCTTTATCATTTACACATCTTCACTACTAAACAACTCTACACAACCCAGCATCCCTTTCCTATTCATAAATACTTTTTTTTTCACTTAAAATATTAATTATGATATTCGAGGGAGGTTCGTATCTTATATTCCCTTGCCAATCCAATTAGCTCAAAACGAATTTTCATTTTTTTTTTTAAACGGAACCAGAATCGTAAAATTTAAAGGTTCTTGAGTAAGGAAAGGGTTAAGTTAATTAATGGAATTACCAAAAATAAATGAAACATCAATTAGTAGTCAGCTGCTGTTGGAGGCCGATAAAGAAGTAGAAGCCAAGATGGACGAATAAAATTTTGTCCGAAACGTCTCCTTTCGGCAGTCTACCTTTCTATTCCTTTAAATGACACATTTCAAACCCTAGAGAGTTTTAAGACAATATCATAATCTGTTAAGAGGTCGCAAAGATGTGATGAAACGGTTAAGGAGAGAATTTGAAGACAGGACCCATCCTTCCCATCTAAAGAATCCATCAATCTTTTTATTCCAAAAATTTTTTATTAATATAAGCCAGAAATGCATACCTTTGGGTATTTAAGTAGTAGTTTTCTTCCCCATCCTCAACAAAAAATAAAATTACGCCTCTGGATTAGGATCAGAAGAAAAAATATGCTGCTCACATGGATGGGATGGGAAATTCAGGTAGACCAGGCCTAAGATGGAAGGGCTTCAAATTCTTGAGAAATGGGAGACAAGTTTTGACCCTTGAAAAAAATAAAAATAATAATATCAACAAGAAAAATACAATTTTGATAATTATTCAACTAAATTAATGAATTATTAATTCAAAGAATGTGCTGATATCCAAAAGTTAGATTGCGAGTGGTACCTAAAATTAAGGTTTTCAAAATTAAAAATAAAATTAAACTATTTATTTGAAATTAAAAAAAAAAAATCACAAAATATTAAATACTACACTAGGTCATTTGAAAGAACCAGGACCCTCTCACTCACCTTGTCCTGCTAAATGACGGCAAAGAATGTCAAAGTATGGCTTTTTTTTACCAATTATCTCCTATGGTAAGAAAGATCAAGATTTTTAAAGATAAGCACGAATTGATACAATCAACTGTTTGTAATATGAAGTCTGTCTGTTTGTCTATGTACACATGAAGAGCTTCTCTGTTGAAATGGTGTTCCTGGTCTACAAAAAGATTTTATGAAAACAAATAATGTTTTACAATTAATAAACCGGAACGAGGAAGATAAAAAAGATAAAATAAAAGACTTGAAATAGTATTTGAGCTTTATTAAATTGTTTGATTAATTGTAAAATATTATTTATATATAATATATTAACAAGAAAAAAAAAAAAAGGATATTTATAATACAAGTTTTTGTATAATAAATTCATTTAATAAATAAAATTTGATATATGGACGGAGATAAAAATCATTCATCTTTTAAAGCATATTGTTACAATATGAATTAATTCACCTAAACCTGAGCATTCTCAATATTTTAGAGAGAATTTTTGTCTCTTCTTTTTAATATCTACACTCTTTTGAGAAATATATTTATATATATATACATATAAAATATAAAAAAAATGCTATCAAGAGATTTAAAATAAAATTTAGAGATTCATTTGGTAAAATTATATAGCTTACTGTTTAAAATATTATTTCTATTTGATTCTAAGCGTTCCTCTTTGTTTATTCATATTTGTTAACATTAGGGAAATATATGAAGTGAGAAGGTCATCCATTTTATAGCCGAGAGATGTTTCACATAGGAGTTTCGAGCCCCTTACTAAATTACCGATTGTCATATGAAAATATGTATTTCCTGAAGACCAATTAGAGATGCGAGTAAATGGGTGTGTAACTAGAATATCCTGGAAAAAAGAGTTAATATGAATATACGATACTTAATACAATAAAATCATTTGGATATATACTATTATAATTGGGGTATAATAAAAATAATTAAAAAACTTGAAAAATGGAAACATTACTTTTGATTGTGGATGAATTAAACTAACACCATGTTTATTAATAGCAATTAAAAGCATTTCAGGATAATTTGGTTCGGTTGTTTGTTTTACTTCGAAAAAAGCCGAACCAAACGTGGGCCATCTGTAGATAATTTTTAAAAAGGTAATCTTGGCATCCTCAGGGCTCATACCTGAAATGTTAAATATTCATTTATTTTTATATATATATATAATATTTACTTCATTCAGCCTACCAGCATCTTGATTATAGGCAGCTACTATAGAACGTTTCCAATCATTAGCGTTTTGAATTTTTAATAAATCTGACGGTACTAATTCTCTTAACATTTGGCTGAAAAATGTATTTTTTTTTTTAATGTAAAATTTAAACTAAAGTAATTTTTTATTCTTACGGTATTGCTTGGAGTTCTTGCTTGCTCTCGCCAAATCTGACTCGATAAACCAAAGCTGCAAGTCTAGAGGCTTCATCTTTAGTACATTTATGATAACCTGAAAAAAAGAAATAAATCATATTTCTAAATTGAAGATAATTTCAAATCATATAAATGATTATCCTTTTTTATAACTTGTGTTATATTGACCATATTAATGATTAATATGGCATTTTAGATCCAATTACTTGACCAATTTTTCCTCAAAAATTTTAGTTTGGCTTTCTTTTTTGGATTAACTGTTTTTAATTTTTTTCCCGAATTTCCATTTTTTTTTTCAGTTTGAAATTTTATCTTTTTTTTTGGCCAACTGCCTCAATTTTCCCCATCACCAGTTTAGAGGGCCAAATGCCCAATTTATTCCCTCCCTCCGACCTTCTCCACGAAAAAATCGCCATTATATTTACTTGTAATTAAATTTTCTCAAAAAATTTAATAATGATTTTTGATACTAGCTACTTTAAACAAACTATTACGCAAAGAATATTTTTTGAAGTTTGAACTACCTTAAATAAAGATATACCTTATGTATTTTTGGGCCGATCAATCTCTCAACTAAAGATCATTATTGGGAAAAAGGCCGATTGTCGGCTTATTGAACTTACGAATACTCGGTATATCACTAATTTTAATGAATTCAAATATTATTATTATCCGACATACCTCTTAATAATTTTGGTAATTCCTGATGAAAGTGAAAAATTAGATCAGAATTTCGATCTTTACCAGGAACTGTATTGGTCCAGAGTTTTTTCATAAAAAACACTTGATATGTAAATTGAGGAGATGTTCCTAAAAAATATTTAAAAGAATTTGAAAATAAAATGACTTAATAGATAACTAATTTAATTTTATACCATCTCTGGAAGGCCTTGCTTTTTTTATCCAATCTGTTAAATGACGAACAAAATCAAAAAAGAAATCTCCTTCGGGTACTGAAATAACCTTGTCTGCAATTTTAACGAAGAGACTAAAACCTTCGCTTGATCGAAGATTCAATCTTTGAGAAATATTTTGACAAAAATCTTTAGCTCTTGTTGATGAATCTACTTCAAATGCCTTTAAATGAAATGTTATAATTAATATAAGGAATTTTTATTTAGTTAGTCTTATATTCTATTTTATACCTCATCCGTGTCATCAGGAAAATATACTTTGTGGAATATCTGAGTAGTCTTATGTTGAATTGCTTCAACTTCCACTTGATGAGGTGGATATTTTCGTTGACCATTTCGTAACGTTTTTTGCAACCTTTGCAAAGAATCTTGAGATATCGGATGTCTTCTTGTTCGGAGAAATAATGTTAGCTCCTAAAAAAAAAAATCAATAATATATTAATTTATAATCTCATATAATTTTTTCAGTAAATTAGAATTATTATTTTATTACTTACTTATTTCTATATTAACTTAAATATGAAAATACATTTAATTTTTTTAAGAATTACCTTTAATAAGTTTTGACTACAAGTGAAAAGTCCAGTTGCCAGCCACATAAGTTCCCATCCTCGTTCTTCAGAGAGTCGATTTCGATTTTCAGTCAATTGTTTCATAATTTGACAATATATTTCATCTCGTAAAATTTCCTAAAACAAAAATTAAATGTGATTAATAGATTCCAAGCGAGGAGGCGAGTGGTTAATAGGATAAACTTCGGATTACGGATCTGAAGTTAAAATACAACTCGGGTTCGAATCCGGCTTGCCGCAAAAAAATATTCAACTTTGCCAAAAATCAACTGCTGGGAGAGGAAAGTGAAAGATAATCTCATTCCCAATAATGATGAAGGCCTAGATGCCTAGGGGACGAGAGAGAAATCGGTCTCAAAAAATTAAATCCATCCAGTAGATTCCAAATTTATTTATTGTCCCATCTTTCTAGGAAGAAATTTTTGTCTAATTTTTTTATAATACTAATTTATTTCTGGAACTCAGAGAGAAGAAAACCAGCATTTTTGTTTTCCCTCTCCACCTCAGTATATTGCAAATATTTCAGTGACCATCCTGTGTAGATATGAGATTTTTGAAAGAAATTGTCATAAAAATAAAAAATATATCATAATTAATTTTTCTTTATTCGATTCAAAACAGTGTGTGTGAAAAATATGACATCAATTCGTTACACTTTAAGCCCATGCATAGGAAAATTAATTATGATGTATTTTTTTTCTATGTGATAAGTGCCCTCAAAAATCTCATATGTGTACTCTGAATGGTAACCAAAATATGTGCAATAAAGTGAGGGGATGAGAGAGAGCAAAAAAAAAAGGCTGGTTTTCTTCTTTTGAAGTACTTCTTGTTGTTTAAATATCTACTATATCAGCTAATATCTAATCTACAGAACTAATTTATTTCTTCCATTTTTAAATGCTAAGCACAATAACAAACTAAAAACACGGTAAAAGATTTTCAAACTGGTCAAAACGGGATGACCACTGAGCCTAATTTTTCTTTTTTATTTTATTTACTCTCTTTTCTCAGTTTCAGATGTCATTTAGAGTTGTATATCAATGTCTATCGGCGGTTACACGTTTGTTTCTCTTGGAACTAATCTTAAGTTCAGCCATGATGGGTCTTTGTCTAATTAAGTTTTAATTAATTTAATATAAGAGAGTTAGTTGAATAAAAAAAGGTCCAAAAATTTCGGATTCCTGGCCAAAGTAACTATAGTAGCTCTCCTCCCTATTCAATTTTTCATTATAGAGCAACTTATGGAATAAGACAAACAGCCAAACTTACATAACGACGATTATTCTTGTTTGCTGAAATCCTTCTCATTTGATAAATTTTAGTATTAATTAGTATTAATAAATTAATAAATTAATAAAAATAATAGTATTATTATAATATTAAAATGCGAATTTTTATGTTTCAATTATAATGAATAAAGATTAGTGAAAATAAATCTACTCATTATCTCCTCAAATTTTAGAAGAAATGAGATTTTTATGGAGCCAGAACACAAAAAGCGACTTATTTCCAGATATGCCGTCCAGAGACTGAACTCAGACACAAGCCTGTGTGGGGACGTTTACTCTAAAAATCGGACGCCTTGGTACTGAAGCTTGGGATAGAGAGACCATGCCGCCAGAGAACAGGATTTGACTTGTCAGTACAAGTTTATTATACTTATATTTTATAAAATTAATAAGATAGGAAATAATATGTTAAAAAATATTCTAAGAGTGCTCTATCATCTTTAATATTTATTCCCTTTCATTTCCATTCCTTCTTTTTCACTTTATTTTTTTGTTTTAAAATATCATATTTAATGATATTCACTCAAAAATATATAATTTGGAAATATAGCTTCTTGTTTTTAGTTAATGTTCTGCCTCTTTTCTCGTTGGAATACAACAGACGCCCTATTTACTTATATTTTCATTTTTTTTCTTTTGTATATATAAATGTTTATTTAATTTTGGTTTTTATTAAAATTTAATTTTTGGAAATGATTTATTTTTTATCTGACTATTTATTCAGTTAAATTAATGAAAAGCAATATCAGCTTTTGGAAAGAGAAGTAGGGAGGCCCGTCCCAAGGGGGCAGGACAAGGAAAAAAATTTTCCGGACTCCATTCCCGTGGTTGAGAAATTAATGAAAGTGTATTCAATACGGTATTATAAACAAGCATAATTTTAACTTGAAAACTCAAAACTTATTAGAGTGCTAACGTTAATATGCCAGGAGTAAGGCCCGTTCATTAGCCCATATTACACTCTCTTAATATATTAATATATTTAATATTTTAAGATTATTATTTTTCTTAGAATTACATGTTTTAGAGGTCCATCAAATATTGCATCAGTATATTCATTGCCAATCCGTGGTCGTTTGCTCGGAAGATCTCCCATATATTTAAGAATAGCAGTAAAGCCGAAACAAGCTTCTTCTGATAGCTCCTCTTTATTTAATAATTTCTTAAGTAATGGTTGTTTTATCGGTTCCCGAGCATGTTTCCACAGTTCATCAGGATGACCACGACGAGCCGATGTTAATGTTAATGTTTTGCTCATTGTCCTTTTGGGAGGTGGTCTAAAAATTAAATTATAATTAAAGGTTTGATATATTAATTATATTATATGTTTTTATATTATTACCTAAAATGATCTAAAGCATATTCAGCTAAATTATGAGGCTTTTCTCGTGTATCTGTTCCATTAATCTGATGAGAATTCAATTTTCTTCCATGCTCGGAACTCTCAAGTGTAAAGAGATTCTGAAAAAAAAAAAATTTAATAAAATTAAGATATTTTTTCAAAGTGATTGTTATTTAGGACGGCATTCTAGGGTATAGCCAGAAATTAATATTCATTGTCCATATTTTATTTTTTAATTTTAATTTACCTGACTACACCAGGAATTCTGGCTCAAAAACCTAACTTAAGATACGAGTGTTGCCTTTTATATTTCGGGATTTGAGATCAAAAACAAATCTTTTTGACGGCCAAATGTTCATGCAATATTAAATGTATGCTGGTCCCACTAATGCCCAAGGATACCTCACGATAAGTCACATGACGATCTTGCAGTATCAGTTCAAGCACAGCATCAATGTTTTCCGGAACAACAACCGATTTTGGACGACCTTCACGAAATTCGTCCTTAATCGAACTACAGGAACGATTGATTGATGATAAACAGTAGTCCTTGATGGTGCTTCATCGCCAAAAGTCGAATTAAGTTCATCGATGCAGTGTTGTTGGGTTAATCCACGTCTAAAGTTGTAAAAAATAATCGCTCGAAAATGTTCACGATTTAATTCCATTTTTAGCCAAGATGATTTCAAACGATTGTAAACTACACAAATAGCCCTTGTATGTCAATACGTTCTGAGAACGTATACCATCAAAAATCTCAAACTTTACGAGAGAAGCAACAGCACTCGTTTAACGCAATCCCGAAATACAAAAGGCAATCTACGTATTTCAATAGTAATCTCATTGAAAAAAAGTTTAATAATATTGTTATCTATCTAGTTAAAAGAAAAGTCCTTGGTAAAAAAAATATACATAAAAGGTTTATATTATTGCAATATAATCAATTAAAAAAATATCCAAAACTACGTAATATTGACAGTTAATTATCCCCATGAACAGTAAGTTTAGAATCCAGAATGATGACATTTAATTTTATTTAATTAATTTCCCTGCCTGCATTCTTGTCTTGAAGGTTTACATTAAAACCACTTACAAGAATATCCTGAGGAGGTTTAATACATGTTGGTAAAACGTAGACTGTTTCTGCAGGGAAATCTCCTTTCTCTGCTGTTCGTTCGCATCTTCCCACACACCAACCTGAATTCAAAACTGTTTCACCTGTACTGTCATCCTCAAGAGTTATTAAATCTCCTTTAATAAACGTCAAAAAGGAAGTTCCTTCTCCTGAAGAAAATAAAAGTCATTAATAATAATTAATTTAATTATTTATATTTCAAAAATTAAACCTGGTGCTTTATAATCTTGTAAAGCAATTACAAATTTAGATCTTTTTTTCAGTCCTTCAAGAAAATAAACCACTAAATCTCTAATATCTTCGGCATTTGGACTTTGGAAAGTAAATTCCTCGCCTCTAACTGTAGATAATGTAAATGTTTGCGAAAAAACTTTATTTGTCCTAAAAAAAAAATTTGATTAAAAATAACTAACAATAAATTCAAAAAATTAAAAGGTGGTACTTTTGACTAGCGACTGTTGTAATTTCTGGAAATGATAATTCAAGAAGCACTTGTTCCTGATCATCAACAACGTAAACACCGGTCCAATTAACAGCAATTATTACATCATTTTTAGGTAAATTAGGACCTAAAAGAATAAAAACGTTTTAAATTCTGATTTGATTGATTTAAAAAATAAAAATAAATGTTTTTACCTGAATTTCGGTAGGCTTCATAAAATCTTGAGAATAAAAGTGGCCATTTGAATTTAGCATAACTAACAACATCTTCTTTCACACGAAGAGATTCAATTTTTTCTTTCAAATAATAACTCTAAAAAATTAATTATAATAAATTAAAACAAATCGCCATAAAATATTATTTTGATTTCTTATTTACCTTTTTGTAAGCATGAACGACTAGTTGGGCCCATCGATCCAGAGCTTTATCGCTGCTTGCTAAGCAATAATCTGGAATATAACTAGGAAGTAAGTTAAGCAAACGTTCGGCACTTAACTCACTATTATATTCAATATAATATTGTTGAGCTGCTATCATAGCCAGATCCTCTTCCTAAAAAAATTGTTTGTATATTAGAAATCATTAAATATATAATAGAGGTAAGGGGGAGATGATATGAAGATTCTCATCAGCCAAATAATTGAAAAATTTTATTGGCATTATTGATCAAGACTTTGGATGTATAGATTTTGCACAAAAAATTAAGACTATTGTCGCCTCCCCTCCCCACTAAAACTTTTTTAACTCTGCCTCGTATTTTACAAAAATTTTCTATTCAATGAGAGTAAAAGATTATTAGTTATAATAATTTTTTTTTTTTTAAGTAATATTTAGAATATTTATTTTCCATATATATATATATATATTCTCTATTTTTTTTAAATTTTAATTAATTAAAAATTTTTAACATTAAAAATAAAAAAGAGAGTAGTAATGATTTAAATACCTTATCACATCTATATTCTCCAAATTTCACTCCACGTACAACTTGTTGATAAATGAGATTTGTAGCTACTTGATCCTCGGTTGGATCATGCCAGGGAGCAAAAATTTCTTTACGGAAAAAAAGCCGCCAAGGAGCGTTGCGTTCTTGAGCTCCCTGTTCTTTAGCATATTGTTCACATTGAGAAATGGCATCCATGACATGGTCACCTCCACTACCCAGCGAAGAAACCTGAATAATTAAATTATCCCTTTTATTTTTAGTATTTCAAAAGAGTATTAATAAATATTACCTTATCAAAAAGAGCTATGTAAAGTGAAAACCCAAATTGATCTTTTAATCCTATTTTGTCCGATAATTGATTGCATAACTCTCGAGCAGTGGTTGCAGAGTCCGCAAGGAGAGTTTTTGTGTTTCCATCCATAAATGTGATGGGTAACATTATGGCCTTTTTTGATTTTGTCGCTTGTAATTCAAGCCAACTCGGAGGTTGATTTCGTGTTCCGTTGTTAAAAGTACGTTTCAAGCGTTCTTCACAATAAGGCGCGTACCCGGGAGGGCCTTCGCGAATAAAGGCACGTAGATAGTTTACAAACTTTTCACTTGGAGCAAAACAACCGACACACAAAGAGAGAAGAATCCATCCTCGAGCATGAGAAGATTTGGATGGATTATTTGTAAGTTGTTTGCAAATTTGGCAGTAGACTTCATCTCTAAAAAAATTAAAACCTCAATGCTTGTGAGTTATTAAGTAAGAGTTAGTTATATTTTGATTTTGTTACCGTAGTTCAGCTCTTAAGATTCCATGTCCTATAATAAAATGTAATTTTTCAAGATTACTTGTAGGCCTGGCTTCTAACCACGTTTGATAACTATCAGCAGTATATTCATCATCTTCAAGCCTTCTTCGAACATCATCACCAAGTTTATTTTTACGTTTTAACGTCAATGAAACCAATTTATGTCGAATTGAACGGGGTTTTTGTTTTAACATTGAATCCTGAAACAAAGAATTGTAATATAATTGCTTAAGTATAATTTAAATATTATTATTAATAATAATAATAATTTAATTTACCGGGTCCATGCCCATCATTTGAGCTTCTTGAAATTCTTTACTTCTAATGAAATTTCTTCCAAGGGTGGCAGTTACTTTAGACATTACTGATGTATTATCTCTGTCCATTGTATGATAACGAGGTTCAGCCATATCTCCAGTGAAACGTAAAATAGTCATCCAAAGCGCTTGTGCAGCCTGATTTAAAGAAAATTAATATTGATAGTTTTTTCTTTTTTTTTATATTAAATTTGGAAATAATATAATTACCAATTGATCACCCTGAGTATGAAGCGGCAATAATGGATGTTTTAAAGGTTTGCGTGAATATTGATGAGTTATATTGCCTTGGAAATAGGTTGCGGCAAATTTTTGGAATTTGAATTCGCTTAAATCTTCGTGATCTTCTGGAGTTTGCTGAAGGGGGCTCAACAGATCATTATTATCATTTTTAACCTGTGGAAGATCCTAAAAAAAAAAACAGATAAAAATAATAATAAAGTAAAATTAAAGCTTAAATTTTTATATTAGCTAGCTTATAAGAAAGAAATAAAATGTTTCTAGAGAAAAACATAATAAAGCTAATTTGAAGTTAAAAATTAGTAAAAAAATTACCACAAATATTACTTTTTATTTAGTTTATTTTATTAGTTATTACCATAACTATGAAATGATTATTGAATGGATATAGGACGGATCCATTTAAAATTTGGAAAAGTCAAGTACTTAGGCCACACATAATGGGCCCTTTGTACCACATCTTGTTATTGGGGGTGAGATTATCTCTCACTTTCCTACCCCTTGAGAAGACTTCTGGTAAAGTTGGAAATAATTTTTCAGGCAAATTGGACTCGATCCTGAGCTGTTTTGCAATACTAGATCCATAATCCGTAGCTTACTCGTTTTAGCCATTGACTCCACGAAATGATTATTTTCATAATAAGATAAAAAAAGAGATTTTAAATGAACTTTACCTTTGCCTGAATGGCAAAATTTAACATATATTAAATATATAAACAGTGAATATATCACTAATATTACTAAAAACTTTTAAGGAAATATGCATATATTCTTCGGATAATTTAGATAAGGACATCAATAGTGTTATGAAAAAATAATCATCGATATAGAGAAGGCAGTGTCAGCCAAAATGACTTTATTTGCATACTTGATCTTGAATTTGAGTCTTTTTTATTTTCTGACTTCATCAATCAAATAACGTGCATAAAGTTTTTGGAGTGTTGAGATAATAAATTTGTTTCTGAGATCAAATAAACAAGAAAAGGTTTAAAATCATTATTTTATTTTTCTAAAGGTACACTTTAATAACTGGTTTAGTTGATGGAATAGAGCGTAGAGCTAAGAAGAGATGATTGAAATAGTAAATAGCGCAATTTAATACTTACATTAAAAACTGATGTTTCGCGTGTTGGCGCAGGAGCTTCGCTACTCGAATCAGGTAGAAAGTCAAACATTGCTTCTACAAGTTTACTATCATCCACAGGTTCATCTTGTTTCTTTGCAGCATCATTAATTAAATTTTTCTTGATTTCCATCCTTCGTCTTTCTTCTTGCTCCAATTCCATTTCTTTTCTTTCAAGTTCCAACATACGTTCTCTATAATTACGTTCTGCGATCTCTTTTGCCCATTTATTTCCTTGTTGTTTGAGTTCCATTTCCTCTTTACTCTTAAGTTTTAATGCTTCAAGATGATGTCGATATTCGTGGCGTAATTTATTATATCGACGTTGAGCAATCATTCTTCGAACATGTGCTTGAATTTTAACTATAGCCCACATTTTGTGTCTAAAGTGACTTCTGACAAGATATCCTCGAGCTCGGGCCTAATAAAACAAGGGTGCGAAACAAATTAGTTGGATATTATTTTTGGAAGAAGAAGAATATAGAGAGATATGTTGCTTTAATTATGAAATTGCGCTAAGTTAAAAATTTAGGAAATTTATTATCGAATCATATGAAATCATTTTTGCAAAAAAAAATTGGAAATGAAAATATATAACTCAATAGAAATCAATTAAGTTATTAATTAATTTTTTTACTTAAATTTTATTTAATCACTTTCATAATGAAATTTGAGAAAATACAAAAAATATTTAATGTTTAAGAAAATTCCATTTCCATCACATATCTCATATAAAATACCTGAAGTCCAACAATATGTCCTCGGAGATGTCTGAATCGATGTGAAAGGACTCTAGCTCGCAACAACGCTTGAAGGCGCATATAACCAACACGCATTCTTTGATAACGCCTTCTTTGAGCATATGCTCGCCAATATCGCTGGACGATAAGAGCAGCCCAACGAAGGCGAACAAAACGACGACGATAAACCCAGCCTTTAATCGAACGTTGAAGGATGATAATTTTTCTTGTGAGAACTCGATCGCGTTCTTGTTCAAGGAAAAGGTCATGAGCATCTTTCAAGAATACCTTTGTGTGACCAAGTTGATAATCTGATTTTCCTAGTACAGCTTGGCATAATTTCATAGTAGCTATTCTACAATCCGTCTAAAAAATAAAAAGAAAAAAAGTTTTTTGGTTATTGCATGAATTAGATTATGCTTTTATCAATGTTTTTGGAGATTCCAAAAAACAAAAAATTTTGAAATTTGTAATTAACTATTTTAATAAGACGTGGGGGAAAAAATTAAGATAAATAAGCTTTTCGAATAAAATTACCTTATGTGAAGGCGGAACTCCAGCAATGAGAAATCGGTATCTTTCAACAAATTCAGAAAAACTATGACGGATGGGATAGCCCGCACGGCGAATCCTTATTGTTTCCATCATACCACTGTAGCGAAGTTGACGACAACATAATCCCCGATCAAACATCTAAAATATTATTTAGTAATAATTATATTATTAACATTTCAAATTAAAAAAAGAAACTATAAAAAAATCAACTAACCATTGGTTTTTTATACTCATTAGGTTTTATACATCGGATGAAGAATGGTTGACAACTGCTCAGAGTTTTCATTAGGCAATCTAAAGATTTTTTAAATTGTGTGCTTAAAGTGGGCGCTCTTTTTCTTGTTTCTGATCCCATGCCAATATCTTCAGCAAAAAGCGTTTTTAAGAATTTAGAAGTAGAAATATGTATTAATTGTAAGAGATCCCCACTAAAAGTATCTCTATTTTTTTCCAAAAAACCTGAAAATAATAAATATATATTAAGAAATAATGGTTGTAAAAATAACTTTAATAGAAAAATGAATTTACCTCTTGTGTCGTAGAAGACCACGCCTGCAAAGTGATTTAAGCCAAAAGATGTATTCATATCAGATTTTGGCTTAAGATAATTGCGATGAGTTCCATGTGTTTTATGTAGTTTAGCCAACATTGTTTGATCCGTCCCCTAGAGAATTTATAAACTTAATTAAATATATTTATTTTAACACAAGAAATAATAACTTTTTGTTTTTAAAGCCATTTATATATTATATTATAATGTAGAGGAGGTGATTCTTAACAGCTCTTCCTCGGTATACTAAACTGCATGAAATGAAAAAAAAAATTTTTATTCTAGATACATATAGATCTATTTTTTAATAATTCTCTGTTATTTAATCCATAATCCATTAATTTGGGCAATATGTTTTATTGATAGGAAGTGCTCTTATACCGTCTCAGTTCGTGATCAGGAAGCGATACTCTTTTGAACGACCACCCACCCCAAAATTAACAACTAGAATCTATGATACATAACAAATGGCAGGTATATGTTTTTCTTGTTAGTGAATTTACATATTGAACATATATATATATACTCTCTCCTTCTGTGACTCCAAACCACTAATATTAAAATTTTATTTAAATATGATATACCTTCGGAAATTTTGCTTCTTCGTCGATAAGAGCCATTATATTCAATTGTTTAACAGCAATTAAATCCAAAGCATCTTGGTTATCTACAAATTCGATATGCTGCCAATTAATTCCTTCAACATTGTATTCTTCTTGTTCTAATTTGAAAATATGTTGAACGAAGAATTGCTGAAGATTCTCATTTGCAAAATTAATACAAAATTGTTCGAAACTAGAAAAAATTTAATTTTATGAATAATAAATAGAACAATTTTTGAAGAATAAAAACTGTAAAGATTTTAATTATTAAGAGAAGATTACCTATTTATGTGGAAATTTTCAAATCCAAAAATATCTAATACTCCAATTGCGCTGCGTGCCTGTGTCTTAGGACGATAAATAGCTTTGTTTATTTTATTTACGATAAAAATAAAGAGTCTGCCATAAATTCCTTTAACGAAAGCATCTCGAACGTCTACTGATTGTTCACGAGATAAAGTTGATACAACAGTTTCTCCAGAGGCGAAAATTGTGCGACGGGTTAGAGCGTCAATAAGAGGTTGTTTGGCTACTCCAAGGAGATTAGCTACACGTTCTACTTCACTATGATCTGGGATCTCGGTTGCATCTAAGTTATCTAAAAACCAAGCAAAAGAAAATATAACAATTTCAACCATTCATATTTTTAAAATTAAAAAATATTAATTTTGAATGGAAAAAAGAAGATATAGAAAGACACAGAGAGGAGGAAAAATAAAACCCTCTCTATTAGTGTGTGATTTCGGGGTTATCATTAGAAATTTAATTATTAAGAGTTCAAACAGGCAATAAACACGTATACGTTTTTGTTAAGTCTTATTTGCATTGGAGGCAACTTAGGCTCCGTCTTTATTTATTTATATTAATAGAATTTTACTTTTAGCCTGCTGATGGGGGAAAGTTGGAAAAAACCTCCGAAATATCCTGCAATAATCAGATTGGAATAAATATACTTTTGTCAAATATTTAGCCTTTT
>JAAAKE020089578.1:10127-21143 GCA_010014785.2 Anisolabis maritima | reverse complement strand
ATATTATAGGTATACATACAGAGAGAGAAATAAAGTGAAAATTAAAAAAAAATTAATTTATCATTTTTGAAAAGACAGAATAATTTTTTTTTTTTTTAAAAGTTCATCTTCAAAAATAGATGTCTAAAAAAATATTAGCTGTGTAATTGATTATACTAAAGAGAAATAATTTTCATAATTAAAAAAAATCTAAAGCAATCCTTCAATTTTCTTTTTATCTCTCTAGTCCTTGCTCAATCGTATCCAGCAGTGGCCCCCAACCCGAGACCGATACATGGCAGGTGAATAAAATAATAAGAGAAAATATGCTATATATATAAAATTTCATTCTTAAAGGCTTAAAGAGTCACCTAGAGAGTATCATAACCTAATTGTGATTACATTTTGTAACGCAAAGGGAGCGTATGGAGTGAAGATTTTTTGCATGCCTACATTTTAGGCCCTATTGTATAGTAAGATTCAAAATAAAGCCTCATGCATTTTTTATATAAAATTATTATTGTTAAAAAAAAAAAAAATTTTTTCTTTGAAGTCTAAAAAATTTCTATAAAAAAATAATAAAAATAATAATTATATATATATTATCACTATACAAGAGAAAGTCAAAAGCACAAATGGGGCTTTTTTTTAGAAATACACTGTACCTCTCTAAAAATCTTTAAAAGGCTTACTATGGAAAAGAAGTAGTGAGATAATAATTTTAATAATATTAGTACTCGTATTAATCAGTTTCATGATTTTATAAGTCAGAAATTTATCTCATTGTTTATTTAGGAACGTCCAAAATGTCCAATGCTCTTATTATAAATAAGCCTGACTATATAAATATTTTATTACAACGAGTCATATTTTAAATAGGAAAGTTATTCAAAGAATAAATTTAGAAACGGGTCCAAAAATAACAAATGTCAAAAGTAAACATCGGAATTCAATTTAATTTTTATGGAGACAAAAAAAAAAAGCATGTCCTGTCTAACTGTCGGTTTGTTAATACGTTATATGAAATTTTGACAAGAGTTTGTCCTTCTGTTGTTAGTTAATCATTTTAAAAAAATTTTATCATTTTAGAAGGAGAACGAACTTGATTCCTTGTATTAGGAATCTACTCCTACTCCGCAGGACAGGGATAGCTATATATTAATATAAATAAAAACACGATTGGTGGCGATAACAAGTAGACTAATCCCAAGAAAAAATTTTTAATACCAAAGCATGATTTTTTTAGGTATCATTTAAATTTATGCATATTAATAAATTATAAATCGATCCCAAAAATCATTTCTCATTAATTCCACACTAATGCTAAAAAATGTCTATTATTTGGTAATTCTTGATGTTGTTTTTGGTGTTGTTGTTGTTGATGTTGTTGTAACCATGGATTGTAGAGAGAGCGAGTGAATTCAAAATGGAATCGAAAACATGCTTTTAATTGCTTAACGATCATTAATTCAATGATTAGAATGACCAAAATGTCAGTTGTTATGGCTGTGTATGCTTTGCGGGAATTCGAGATTTGAAAGCTGGAGTGGTGGGGGAGAGGGGCTGCTTTAATTAAAGCAATTTAGCTTTAATAATAGCCAGAAGAGTAGGATGGGGTGTTCTAAGCTCTCTCTCTCTCTCGACGTAATATTTACGAAATGAGATACAAAAGCCTATATTCGGCTTAGTATTATCTTCTATATTCACAGACCGAAAGCCTTTTAAATACTAAAAACAATCGAGGATGAAAAAAAATAAATAAATAAATAGAAAAGTATTCTAGCTTAAAAAAGAATTTAATTTTCTTTTTTTTTATTAGTAAATCCCAAAGAACAATTAGGAGAGTGGAATGTGTGAGTGTGTTTGAAAAGGATTATGTATGATTCAAATCATGAGAATGTGTTATTTTAAAATAGAAGCAATATATGTACACGCTTTTATTTAGAATATCAAAAATAATTTTATTTTACGCAATTTTTATTTCCTTAGACGCGACCATCGTAAAATCTAAAGCGCGTTGACCAAAGTGGTTCCGTGTATTTGTCCACGGCATTGTTTATGATTTTGACGTAACCAAAGTAAAAGTTTGGTATCGGGATTTGGTTATGGAAATATGCTGTGTTTTTATACGAATATTCTTGGATGTGAAGAAATTTGACTATTAATTAAGGCCTTTAATAAAAATATAATTTTTAAAGAAAATCTAAATTTCAAAATAAAAATTCTCGTGATTGTAGAGTTACTAATGAAGGGCAAGTATATTCTATAAAAATAAAATGCCCAAAAAATTTAAGAATATTGAAATTATTTATTAAATTGAATTTTGTTAATTTTATAATAAAATATTTAGATTCAATTTTTATAAATACATAAAAATTAGACAACGAAGTGGCAGCACTTCCTCGCTAACCATATTCTAGAAGTATAAGTTGGATATTTTTGGTGACTGAAGCTTAAATATGAAATTCGTTTAACTTAATTTAGATGCCTATAAATGCAGACAGATGTTAAACCCATTTAGAAAGAGATTAATCTCGAAAACAAATATTTGTATAATTAAAATAATTTTTATAGTGATCTATGGTATTTAAATTAATGAAGAAAATAGAAAAGATGATTTTTGAAGTTTTAAAACTATGTTGTCTGAATTATAAAGATTTTTAAATCACTATACAATTATTAATTCTAAATGAATAATAATTTAATAATTTTAAAGAGAAACTTACCAATTGAGGAATCTCTGGAATTAAAGCCGACTAGCGCAGAAACGACATGTTAACGAGAGCGGCTTCTCAGCCTGACTGAGGAGATGCCAGGTGTGCTTTGGCACTGGACCTGTTCCGACAGGAATCAAAGCATATAGAAAAGTATATCTATATATATGTGTATGTGTGGGGTGGCGTGTGTGTGAGTGAGTAAAGTGAGATTATTTTATATCTTCCAATTAAGGTAAAGTTAAATTCTTATTATAATTCTACCTAAATGTAAAATAATTTTATAAATTTATTAATATAATTCAATAGCTAAGATATGCTAAGAATGATTTAATTTATAAATTTATTTAAATTATCGTTTTAAAAAATATCAATGAAAAATTAAACTCCTTTAAATGTATTTAAAATTATCAAAGCCGAAAGGGTATTATCTTCCTAATGCCTAATCCCAAAAACTTTTTTACATAAATAGTGGCACCAGTACAAGAAATATTTTATTACTGTATTTATTAAATGTGTGTTTTTTTTTTTTTTTTAAGTCTTTTCGGTATCTGAGGCCATATAGACTTGACACACACTATGTTATACACCAGTGGCCCACTTGAAACTCAACCGTGTCACCGTGGATAAATAATATTGATTAATAATAATAATATTGTTAATACTAAAGAAAAGAAGCTACCGTATGACAGTACCAAATATTCAAGCTAAATGGCTGTGTTTTTCTGAGTCGAGTCATAACTGCATGCATACTGTTGCGTTTGCGCGTTGCGTTCGGTTACAAGTGTAACACATTAAGTCAAGACATTGCGAGCGATCGACCAAGATTGGCTTCGAGATCGACATGTTGGTCACCCCTGGCCTGTCCTAATCCATAGGAACCTTAACTGAGAATGCAGAGTCTGTATGCTAGTCCCTCTATTTGTTCAAATTTATTTATCTTTGTTAATTTATTTCTTATTAGCATCAACAATTGTAACAAGTTGGCAATTCTGCGTTGAAACAATCGTTCATTTTTTTTAAAACGATTTGGATTCTTTAAAATATTCGTTCTTTGAATTCGTTCGCTCAAAATTTTTTAAAATTTGCATATATTATATAAATAGATGAATAAATAAATTGGTTAATAATTATTACTATTTCTATAGAATAGCTAAAAGCAAATTTGTTAATGATAAATTTTTAAATATATTATCAAATAAAAAATTTAAAAAATAAAACTGTTTATAGGTTATAATAACTTGACCATAATCTATAATCTTTAATAAAATACATAAAATCATTTTCTTAAGATATTTTTTTAACGATTTGTTTATAAACATGTATCTGTTTATAATGTAAACATTTTTTAAGTGATCTTTTTGACAACTTTAATTAAATCCCAATAACATTCAGAGGTATTTACTTTTATTTTACTTTATTACAATTATTTCACTTATTTCATCACAAATAAAAAAGTAAAAAGATATCTTTTGCTAAAACATTATTTATTATTAATATTTCACTCTGTAATAAAATGAATTAACCCCATTATGTCAAGTTATTTAGGAACCTATATCCAATATCCTGACACTTCGACTTTATTCACTGACATTCAACAAAATTTATGACTCTCATTATCTGTTATTACAAATACTATTTTTTTAAACTTTCATTGTTTATTAAGGATTTATTTGAATTATTTTCTTTTTCATATTGAAAAAAGGAAGAACTATTTTACTTTTTTTCGAGAATTATTTTATTTTATTAATTTTATCATTGAATTCATTGATTTTTTTGACCTGAAATATATTATTAATGCTTCTTATAATGATTTTTTAAAAATAATGATCAATTCTTATGTTTGTATTTACGAGTAATGTCTCATACGAAGGTACCCCCAAAAAAATAATTTAAATTTACAAGGTAGGCCAAAATTAAACCACTTAATGTTATATGTTTTATATGTATTTATAAATAAAGATCAAATACATCTGTCAGACACATTTAATCGCGACTATTCCTGAATGTTGCAGCCAGAATCTAAGATACCCCCTTAATATCATGTCTGATGATGTTGCTCCAATTTTTCTTTACGCATCTTAATAAATTCTCTCTTGGAGATGATCTCACATGTAAAAATCTTAGGTTAAAACGGGAGACCATAGACTTCTGTGTTTTTTCTTTCTATAAAATTAGGAAGAATAAAATTAGAAAAAAATTTCAGTCTTATATCTTATATTCTTTTTTGGTAAGTTTTTTTTCGGCATCAGAGACTATTTAGACTACGTCCTTATTTATTTAAATTAATTAGTAGCCAATATAAAATAAAATTAAATAAATTTTTGTCCCTCAAGACGGGAAGCAACCCTCTGACTTGCCAGTCCTCTAGCTCTGCACCACGGATCAAGGCTATCCTTTCCTTTCAATGCCGGGTTCTGTTGTCGGAAAAATTAAATGAATTAATTTTTTGGACCTCAATTCAATAAAGATTAAAGATAAATCAAATCCATTTATAGAAATTTCTTAGTCTTGGTTCTTAGCTCTTAATTTCAATCAAGAAACCTCCATATTAATAATTAATACAAGGATTTAGAACGTTTTATGTAAATGCAAAATTTCTTCCATTCGCATATACAAATCTCTCCAGAGAACTGTTGAAACAACGAACATGATGAACGATTTCACCAGAATACAAGGTTTCTTTCAAAATCACTATTCTCCAGATAATTCATTCAGTGTTGGTCTTTTGTATCATTCCTCGACGTCCTTTAATAGTCTGTAGAATAATTCTGCTTCTTTTACAACAGCTAAGATATCCTTTGTAGAATATTTTGAGACTTCTTCGGGTCTTATTGCTTTCTCGAAGATTGTCCTCCTTTGACGGATCACTGCAATAAATTCAACCAGAATGTATTCTGCCGTTTCTTTTGTCAGAATGCAGAGACAACATATGTCATCCTCACTGTCAAGCCCATCTTCTTAAGGTGATATTTTAAAGGACACTGTCCTTAGACCTCTTATTAGTCTTATTTCATTTCTATTAAGGTTATAAATCCCTTTGTATTTTGTTGCGGAAAAGTACTTTTCATTTGTCTTAATCCTGGGTTATTTACCCATAGTGTTTTACTTTCTTTCTCCTTCAACCCCCCCGATCTCCAGTTACAAGTGTTTATGGGACAATCCACAGACTGGCTCAAGTCCTGTGAAAGGGGATTTTGCTGCCATCCTTGCCATTTGGTCTGCTTCTCCAGATAATTCATAGAAACAAGAAGTAATTCAAAGATTTAAACTTATTGTTTCAAAAGAAGATGCATATTTAGTAGTATTTTACTCTTTTGTCTTAGATTAATGAACATAAACTAAAATATATTCATTTTCGTAATCTGCATGAAAAATGAACACCATTTTAGAATAATTAATTTTTATAGATCATAATATAATTTAATAATAATAAATAAATAAAATTAAACATGTTACAAACATTAAATCATTGCACACTAGATATTTATCAAATGGAAAAAATTATTTTATTCTTCCCAAGGGAAGAGGATGATTACCATGACATAGATAAAAAAATAATACAAAATTTATCAACTAAATAAATAATCTTAAAAATCTTGTATGCTATAAAAATGAAGTTCATTATTCATGAAAACATAAGTAAGGCCAATAAAAGAGAAATGTTATCAATAAATTAAAAGATAATATCAAAACTCGGACAATTTTTTTTAAATTATATGATTTTTTTAATTATATAAGATTAATTAAATAGATGTCTCTGAGAAAAATATATTAATAATGAATAAATAAATGTTAAAAACTAGTTACTCGAGGTTTTTGACCTAAAATAATATTAAATACTAATCGATTTTTTAAAAGTCTTTGTTGTCGATCTTAGGTTTTTTATTTCATTTAGATATTAGATATTTTTTAAACAAAAAACAAACTAAAATTCATAAAAACAATTTTAAACTCGAACTTAAAATAACAAAGCAAGTTATTTTATAGAATGTCTTATGAATTTTTACTCTCATATCAAAAGGACTAAATTATATTGCGAGTTATCATCACTTTAAATTACGACTCATGGATTATCCAAAAAAACTTCTCATGAAATAATGATTAGTGACTCTCCTAAAATTAATACTTTAGAATTGTGTTGTAATTGTTCTAGATGAAGACTTAAGAGCAAAGATTGCACCTTTATTTCATATTAAATAGAATAAAAATTAATTAGCAAGAGGAGGAGCATGATCCCTATCGCATATAAAAAGGGGCCCTGAAATTCTTTTATTGTTTATCTATAAAATAGAGAAAAAATTAAAAAATTTTCATAAATGAACAAAATGAACAAGGAATGACATGGTTCCCTATAATGAAATTTTAAATATAACTTTTTTGTACCAATATAATTTTTTTTTTAAATTTATATCAAGGTCCAACCAATTTACTACCTCACTATAATATATTTGTAATTAGAATATTTTTGCTTCCTAATGAGTGAAATAATCTTATTTCCAATTTGTAACTCTTTTTTATACGCCACTTGAAGTGAACGCCTGGTTATTGATTATTTTATTTTGCACGCAAGTTTCTTGTCGCAGGACGAAATGTTGAAATTTTTCTCATTAGAGGGGATTTCTAAAGGACTATGAATCTTTTATTCTCTTTTTCGCCTATCTCTTAATAAATATTACAATATAAATACCCTCTTATTATGTTATATTAATCTAATTTGATGAAGTATATAAATAAATAATATTTAATTTAATTATACTTAACTTATAAAGGATAAAAAAATATTAAAAAAAAAATAAATAAATATATATATAGAAAAAGTTCTCTCCTACAATCTGATTTTAAGCTCCTACACTAATTTTTTATTAATTTCAAGGTTCTTGCAAAGAATAGACTGAATTTCATAGAACCTGAATATTATTGCAACTTCCTCTTCTGCAAAGTTGTCCATGGTAGAATCCGTGTTTTAATCTCTGTTCAGCCTTTCTTTTTTTTTATTATTTTTTTTGGATAAAAGCAATAAAAGCCATCAAACCATTTTTCAAGTTGTTACAAAATTTTTATATGTAATTATATAGAAAGAAAATTTATAATTATGAATAAATATCTATAAATAAAAGGTAGTTGTTGTATTGTGTTTATATTAAATGTTTTTTTTTAAGCAAAAATTGGGCTAAGCCTTGAATGTGAACAGAGACCACTTGAATATTACTTGTGAATTCTGTACCGACTTTTTTTTAATTTCCTTTATATTTCTTTTTAATATATGTGTTTAGATGTATAGCGACCTAACCAACTTTTGTTCTTATAGACCCTTGTGTCATTTCTGTGACAGTTCTTTAAAGACATGTGCGTAGTAGTCTTTATTCAAGGACAAGGCCAAAATTAGCAATCTAATTTTATAATTCTTTTTTTTAATAAAGAACGGAACTTATGCATATTTATAGACGTAAATATATTTGCATAATAATCAAAATAGGAGTGAATATTTTGTTTTTATAGAATTATATATTTACAAAACTCTTAAAATTTCAGAATTAAAAAGAAAAAAATTAATGAATTTCAACATTTGATTTATGCTTCCCTCCTCATATCTATTGTATGCATATTTCCTCAAATTTTGAGTATACAGTAATAAATAAATCTGGAGTAACT
Source organism: Anisolabis maritima (assembly GCA_010014785.2). NCBI lineage: Eukaryota > Metazoa > Arthropoda > Insecta > Dermaptera > Anisolabididae > Anisolabis > Anisolabis maritima. The sequence continues at coordinate 12,795 of JAAAKE020089578.1, read as the reverse complement.
AAATGCATATCACACAACTTTCTCTTATCTAAGGTAAGGAAAGCTACAAGAGTAAATGTGCTCTCACGTCAGATTTTTTCCCTTGGTAACCTCTAATTCATCTCAAATGTTCAGAGTAGTTTAAGAAAAGAACAAGAAACCCAATAACGTACAAGAGTAAATAAATGTGCTTCAGACAATTTTGGGGCAGATAAGAGTTAATACATTTCAAAGATCATCTAATAAATAATTGATATATAAATTTTAATCAAAATCTTTAGAACGAATTTTGAGAAAATCTAAAAAAAAAAAAACTAAAAACGTACATCAGGTAAAGAACTAGTACTCTTTGGCTGATTTTATTGAAAAGCTTCGATGTGCATGCGATGAAGGTTTCTCACTTAAATATAACATTTCAAATATTTTTTCTTTTGTTAAGAGACACATATCACAAAGGCAGACCATTTTCCAAGACCCATTTTTTTAGACTGATCCTCAAAACAGGTATATCCGTTGAAATTTTGACATCGATTTTTTTACGATCGCAATACTTTCTCATATATTTCTTATATAGGTAAGAGAAAGTAAAAATTTGAGATACCTTCCAAAATATACATGAATGTAATGTAACTATATTGTCCTAGAAAATTTTGTATTTATAAGCGAGATATACGGGTAGCTGGGCAGATTAATTGTGTAAAGGTTCGGTCAAAAGAAAAAACCAACCGCTTTTCTCAGGTTCAGAGAAAAGAAAAAAAGTGATGTAAAATGAACCTAAGAAAAGCGGCTGGTTTTTTCTTTTCTCCCTTACATAATTTTGTATTTAATTGGGCATAATTACTGCCCCTAGAGTCGAAACGTTGTGAATAAAATAACACAATAAAAACATTGTTTATTTTATTAATGTAAAAATAAAAATAAAAAATATCGAAATTTGATCGTGATCATACTATTGTATAAAATTTTCTATAGTTGGAGCAAGTAGAAACAGGCTTCCAAGAGAGATGCCTCATAGAAGGACGTTCCTTGCAAAACATCTGAGTTTTTTTCTTTGTCTTTGTCTCCATTTTATTTCTCTTAGTCATCATCTTTCTCATTTTTCCAGTCCTTAGGCTATTTATCGATCCTCTTATTGGATTCTCAAGGGTCGCCCCTTTAGACCCTTTGATTTATGCTTGTTTGATTTCATTTTGCTTAATGCGTTTTTCACATTTTGTTGAGGAGAGGGAGTTAAAAGGGGTATTTGGAAGAACCTCTTTTTAAAACCTCAAATCTAAATAAACATTTCTTCTTTTATTAATATTTGGTTTTATCACACCCTACCTCTCTGTGAACTTAAGTGGGCTGCAGTGTAAAAACTAGATTATTTTTAAATCCGCTATTGTTTGGGGACTTTAATATACTCAAAGATGCCTTCTCTTTCAGAAAGATTTTTACCAAAAAATGAGAGCCTGTACATTTACGTTCTGAAGATCAGCAGCTTTCAAGGTCATAGGATTATTAGAATAACTTCAATACAAAAAAAAAAAATAATAATTCAAAGTACATCTTCTATTTGTTTAATACCCCTTCAACCTTCATGAATATTTTATGAGGAGATAAAGAAAAGAATCTTCTCATCCCAGTCCTTTGCACGCCAACTCAGCAGAATTGATATTTTTTCAAATCAATAACAATAATCAATTATTTTTAATTAAGGAAAAATTTTATTTTCCAGAAATGGAACCGCCGCAGCACTCGGCGGCTGGAGGCTCAGGTTCAACTCCATTCTATGCACCTCCATCATTCGTAACAAAAACGAGTGCAGAAATCATCAGTGAAGCCAGAGCTAGTATAGGCACGATGTCTTCAAAATCAAATCCTGGACATCCATTGAGGCCTGTAAACACAAAAAGGCCCTTTACACCAAGGGAAAGACAACGAACACTATTCGGTCAGTCTCGGAAGGCAACCTACAGACCTCCAAGTGCTTTTAGGTAAGCATTTTAATAAATATTGCTTTGGCACCACAAAATTTAATTTTTCGATTGGAATAATAAAAAATATAGATTGATTTTTATTTCTTGAAAATGTGATAGACATTGTAACGTCCAAATTTTTTCAATGTGAATAATAATTTCATTTTAGATTCAAAAAGATTTCTTGATTATTCATTGAATTATATTGAGCTATTTAACGCTTTTAAGTAATTAAAAATATTGACTATTAAACGGGTTAGCCTACTTAATCCATTTATCTAATAACTACTCAACACTCATTCACTAACATTGACCAAAAATTATTTTTATTATTAATTTTATTTATTATTTAAATTATTATCTATGTTCCTTATAGCAGACAAAGCTCTTATTTCTGGATATAAGAGTCAGTGGTTCACTTCCAGTCCTAAGGAATAAAATTTATATAAATTATTTTGGCAGCTCTCTATATCATATGGTCTTATATGCAAAAAAAGACAAACAAAATTTCTCTACTGATCCCCATATTCCATTTTTGTGTAGTGAAATGTAACATAATTACTCCTCACAAGTATTATTTAGTTTTTCCATAATATCATATTTGGCAACTAGACTTGTAGTGGATTGTATTGTATTGTTATTAAAATGACATTTAATTATATTAAAAATAAAACATAATTCATTAATTTCAAAAATTACTTATTTTTCCTATAGCTTGGAATATCTTCAGA
>JAAAKE020089577.1:0-42884 GCA_010014785.2 Anisolabis maritima | reverse complement strand
ACTATCCGTATCTTTATTGACAGTTAACAGATCTCTCATTAAATAGATAAAATATGATGAATTTAGATGAATTTTATTATTAAAAGTTTACCCATTTATTCACAATTCCATTGATGAAATATAAACATGTCGAATTTTACATGAGCACATTGGGTCATTATTAAAAAAGAAAAAAAAATTTAATTTAATAAAAAAAAATAAGACTTGTCAGGTAACTATGGCTTTTTTGGAGTGGAGAAGATTTAATTTTTTTGATTTAAATCAGAATACAGATTCTGGTAAAATTGCCGAACACCTGAAGAATGCAAATTTAACAGCATTTACAAGTGGAAATGGTCACTTAATAATTGGTGATTCAGAAGGAAACATTCATTTGGTGAGTCGGATGTATCATATAAGTACATTCAAAGCCTATGAATTGACTTTGACACATGCTCAACAAATTGGACAATCATCACTATTAGTTACTATTGGAGATGATGAACCTGGAATTAATCCACTTATTAAAGTATGGAATTTAGAAAAATTAGATAAACAAGGCCTGCCTTTATGTGTACGAATTTCAAGAGCCATTCCAAATAATAAGCCAGTGCATGCAAGCGCTTTATGTGTTCATGAAAATCAAAATATCTTCGCTATTGGATTCTTTGATGGCTCTGTAATATTATATAGAGGAGACATTACACGAGAAAGGACAAATAAACAAAAAGTACTCAAAGATGGTAATTTTCCAATAACTGGATTAGCTTTTCAAACATCAGGAAAAGTTATTTATTTATTTGTTGTTACTCAAGGTAGTGTATATTTATATAATATATCAGTTAAGGACAAGGAAACCAAAATAAGTCTTGATGGAATGGGATGTGCAAAAAGATGTTGCGTTCTCGCTGAATCCTCTCAGGAGAGTCATTTTATGATTGGAAGAGATGATGCAGTGTATTGCTATACCAGTGATGGAAGAGGACCATGTTATGCTGTAGAAGGAAAGAAAATCATGATGGAATGGTTTCGATCATATCTTTTAATAATTGCCAAAGATAAAATAATTTCACGAAATTCTGTTTCAAATGCCAATCCAGATTTAGAAAAGCATATGATTACTGTTTTAGATATTCAAAACAAATTTATCGTTTTTTCCGCTTCTATGAAAGAAATTAATGCTGTTTTTACAGAATGGGGATCTTTTTATATTTTAGGAAGCGATAAAAAATTATATCAACTTATGGAAAAAGATCTCCAATCTAAACTGTCGCTTCTTTTCAAAAAGAATCTTTACGACGTTTCAATTAGAATTGCAAAGAATCATCAATATGATGAAGAGGGTCTTGTGAATATTTTTCGTCAATATGGTGATCATCTTTATTCAAAAGGTGATTTTAATACAGCAATAGAACAATACATCAAAACAGTTGGAAAATTAGAACCAAGTTATGTAATAAGAAAATTTTTAGATTCCCAACATATAGATAAATTAACGCTCTATCTACAAGCTTTACATAAAAAAGGATTAGCTACTGAAGATCATACAACGCTTCTATTAAATTGTTATAGTAAACATGACAAAGATAAACTCAAAGAATTCATTATGACAAAAGATAGAGAAATTGACTTTGATGTTGAAATTGCAATTAAAGTTTGTCGTCAGGCTTCTTCCGAAGATGCTCTCATGTTGGCTCAAAAACATGGAAAACATGAATGGTATTTAAAAATTCAAATAGAAGATAGACATCAATACAAAGAAGCTCTGGAATACATATCGAAATTAGATTTTGAAGAAGCAGAAGAAAACATGAAACTTTATGGAAATGTTCTTGTTGATAATGCGCCTGCAGAATCAACGGATTTCTTGAAGAAATTGTGTACTTATTATAAACCCTCTACTTCTTCTTCTTCGCAATCGAATGATCATCATGGTTTAAATGGAGGAGGTCGTCAGACTTTGAGAGCCGATCCCTCCTACTTCATTCCATTATTTTTACATAATCCAGATAAATTGGGAGAGTTTTTAGAATATTTAGTTAATTATCATACTAATTGGCCTGAAATAGTTTATAATACTCTATTAGAAAATTATTTAAATAAATGGTCTAGTGTCACAGAAGATAAAAAAATTGAATATGAAACCAAAATCATGAAAATAATTCAAAGTTTGGACTCGATATATAATTATAATAAAAATCATATATTAATTCTTTGTCAAATACATAATTTTAAGGCTGGAATAATGCATCTTTATGAAGAAGCCAAACTTTATCTTCAGATTGTGCAATATCATAGTAAACAAAAAGATTATAAATCTATGATTTCCAGTTGTCGGCGTTTTGGAAATCAAGATCCAAATCTTTGGGTTCAAGCACTATGGAGCTGTTGTCGAGATTCTCAAACACCAAATCATATTCTTTCTGAAATCCTTAATTTTATTGAGAAAGAAAAATTACTTTCACCTTTATTAGTAGCTGATGCCCTTTCTAATTCAAAAAGTGCCACTTTAGGTGAAGTGAGAGGGTATTTACTTAAAGTTCTTCAATCAGAAAAAGATTTAACCTCTCAAGAACAGCATTTGATTGAAAAATACAAGGAAGAAACTCAGAAAATCAGAGACAAGATTGAATCAATTAAATCAAGTACTATGATTTTTCAATGCTCCAGATGCAGTGCTTGTAATCATCAACTAGAGTTACCTTCGGTTCATTTTGTTTGTCAACACTCATATCATCAACATTGTTTTCAAAGTTTTACTGAAAGCGATAATGAATGTCCTGCATGTCTACCAGAAAACAAGAATATTTTCGACATCATTAAATCTCAAGAACAAAGTCGCGATTTACATGAAAAATTTCATAGTCAGCTTGAAGGATCTGAAGATGGCTTCTCATTGGTTGCTGATTATTTTGGAAGAGGAATTTTTAATAAACTTACTCTGGTGAGTGAGATTAAACAACAACAATTGCAACAATCTACGCCAGTTATACCAAATGTTCCTAATATTCCATCAAAAACATTAAATTATGGAGCTGGTGCAGAAGCAAGATTGAGACAAATGGAAGGTCATAGTAACATTGCTGGTGCTAAAGTTCAATCAGAGGGTCGTATGAGACTTGAAGAGAATAAATATAATTCTAGTCTAACTGCTGAAACCAATTATCCACAAACTTCTCTAAAATCATCTCAAATAGGAATACCCATTCGACCTTCTAGTTCTCTTACCAAATCCCCATCCATTTTTCCATCAACATCACTTAGTAAATCATTACAAATAACTAAGACAGAGTCCTCAAAAAATCCTTTTGAAGACGACTACGATGAAACAATGAATCCCTTCGCTGAAGAGCTAAAAAATCCATTTGAAGGAGATGGAGATGAAGACCAAGATGATGATTATGATAAAAACTTAAATCCATTTGCTAATTAATGTTCATTTATACATTCATGTTTGTTAATCTATTAATTTTGCAAATATATAAAACATTCTAATTAAATGACATTATGTAATTTATATCTTAAAATTATAAACTATAAAAATAAATAGAGAAAATTACCAAATGATTATTTATTTTATCCTATAAATATTTATTATATATAACAAATACTGTTATAAAAGTTTTGAACAGCCCTTTATATCAGATATTGCTAAATATTTTAGCTTTACAAATACATTTACATTTTAAAATTTATTCCAAAAAATAAGGGCCGTGAAGGGAAATTGTTCTAAAGGCTTTTGAATGGAAAAAATTAGTTATAATTCAATATAACCGACATGTGTCAAAATACTAATCAGATCCCAGAACAAATTGCAAATATTTTTTTTCTTAATTTTGGACCCTTGGAACAGATCCGATTTGTCCCTATCTTAAAAAATAAGACTTAAAATATTATGGTTTATATATCTATATTTGAAAGGCATAAAATTTTCTTTGATGAAAAATGTTCTCAAATAGAATCAAATGTTTAGAAAGCACTATAAATTTAACCAAAAACAATAATAATAATAATAATATATTAATTATTAAATTATATCTAGGGTAAATCTTGTATTTATACGTTTAATAAAATAATGTGACTGATGATTTTTATTTTTTATAGAATACAAAATTTTCTAAATGTATAAAAATTGAGGAAAACCTGATTATGAAAATAAAAAACAGTAGTAAACCTTTGTATTGATATTTTATTATGTTATTTATAACTAAAAATAGTGTAGAAACTTCTATTTTATGTCGATCATCTATTTTGAATATATTTTTATAAATAAGTATATTTTACATAATAATTAAGATAAACAAAATGTAATTAATTGGAAACAATAGTTTATATATTTTTTAAGTTTTGGTCATTTTATGCATGACAAAAACCATGATATATATTCAAATTGCAAAATTTCTGTTTATTAAAAATAAAGTCTATGATTTATAGAGGACACTAGAGTTTTTATGAATATTTGAATAAATTTTTGATAAAAATAAGAAAATAATTTAACGTTTTTCCCATTCGTTTATAAGGGATGAAGAAATCTCAGTAAAGAGTAAATCCCATTGCCATATATCATCGGGCTGAAAATTTATTTATATTAATTAGTTTTGTTTTTAAATTATATAATTAATATTAACTTAAATATCACCTCTTCTGCATCTTTCTCTCCATATAAACACTTTGTTAACATAGATAAGTTAATATCATCTAAATTGCCATATTTAGCCTTTTCAAATAAATCTGAATCAATATTTTTATAAGCTGGAGTTGAAACTTTATTTATATCACTAAAAAAAAATGAAATATCAAAGATTAATAAAGAAATAATAAAATTTGTACTTTTGTTATTAAGGTAGTATATTGATAAACAACAATGAACGAACATGGGAAGAAATCGATATTTAATATTAATATTTTATATGATATACAGAGATTATTTAACTCTAAATGGTCATTGCATCCAAAAAAGAGCATGAATCAAATAAAAATGAAACAATAATAAACAGCATCCCCCGATGAAGAAAGAAGATAAACAAACAAGAGGACCGTCAAGTCAGTGGCAGGTACAAGGGACAATTTTAGGGGGGGGGGGGGAGAGAGATCTCTTAGATACATGCCAATTTGCTATTTTGAATCCGAACCTATATTATGCGGTCGCAATAAAATTGTACAGTTTATAGTCTGAATGTCCTCAGCAGCCGAAAAAGACTAAAAAAATTAAAAAAAAAAAATTATGAAGGGGGGAATTACTCTCTTTACACACTCCTTGTATATGGGACCTTTGAATGCAAAAGCCATAGAATTGAGATTACAAAAATATGTATGAATATCCAATTATGTTTTGTTTATATGTTTATATTTCCGAGCCCCTTAGGCCTAAAGCTGTGATACTTTTCATTACATAAATAATTTAGCAAACTCCCTCAATGTAACGATTCGCCACTATTAGTTATATATTTATACATTTTGTAAGTGAAAAAATTAATCTTTAATTACTTGGAAGAGTTTTGTGGTTGTTCCAACGGTGAATCTAAAAAAAAATTAATTATACATTATATATATGTATATAAATGAACAAGTATTCTATATTTACCATCGTCAGATTCTGACGCATCATTAATAATTTGTAAATCTTGAAATCTTTCCCTAATTAAAAAAAAGTGATTAACATTTAATAAAAAAGTAATGCTAAAAAATTTGATAGTGATGTTTGAAGAAATGACATGTTGACATATCTTTTACTCTGAATAAAGCTCTATACAAATCGTTTGCTCATCAATTTATTGTTGTCATTTCAACAAAATGATTTCCTTTGTTACTTACAATTCAATAGCATTTGTTGAATTTATATTCCGCCTAAAAAAAAGAAAAAATTTTAGTTTTAAAAGTAAGTAGTATATAATGTAATAGTAAACATGATTAATTTGTTAAAAAACAATTACTTTGCTGATTTGCTTGATTCTTCAGCCCATCCTTTTCTATTTCTTGGTGGATCTCTTGAAAACGAGTTATTTTCTTGAGAACTAGTTGAATTATCTAAATTCATTTTTTTTTTTAAAACTATTTTCTGAATGACATCAATTTCCAGTAAATGTCAAATTGCAAACAATTTACTTATGTCAAAATTAAGAAAACAAATGAGAAGTCAGCTGTTTATTTATGTTACTTATCAATTTGTTAAAATTTAAATGGATTCTCAAATCTAATTAAATAGTTTTTTTTATCTTTATATGAAATAAGATTTTTATATTGGAAAAACAATTTTTTGAGAAAAAAAATGTTTTAATTATATATAGTCATGAAATTACACTTGAGTCAATTTATTATATATTTATCCTCAATAAAATGTATTCTTTAGGGATATAAATTTCCTGTGTTTTTAAAAATCCGTCATTTTTGTTATTTAGGGGAAGCTATTACAATGACGAATAGAGGGGAGTTTAATTAAACCTAGAGAAAGAATTTAAAAAACAAAACAAAAATAAAATTTCGAGGAGGGGAAAGTCTCCCTCTAAAACAAGATATAAAATTCCTATTTAAGTTCCAGTCCCAGACAAAAATACTGACTGGTAACAAATGCTTTACTAATTTCTTATAAGCAGGTCAACGATTTTATCATTTAATATTTAAAAATATATATATATATAAAGATTTCTCTTTAAATATATGATTTATTTAAATATAAGACCATTTGATAAGACCTTTTTAAAAATTCTCCTTAAAGAAAAATGCCCAACTACTTCCAACACTCACAAAAAAGGAGAAAATAGCTTCCCCTACGCTAGGTTCTTCTTGTTTTGGCCTAACTAGTAATTATTTTTAAATTTTAAACAAAAGTTGATATAATTGATTATTTTTTCAAAAGAGAATATATCTTAATTTTAATTTATTATATATTTATATAAATAAAAAAATTTTTTTCAATTAACCGCCTGTATTGAAACAATTCTTTTTTTTTTATTGCAAATCTTGAATAATAGAAAAATTTATATTTGGTTGTGCTTTGTGTTGGTTGTACTTTAAACCATGTACTTAGTTTGTTCATCTTTTCCCGTTGGCAAGGAATAAGGGAGTATAGCAAAAATGGCTGCACAGTTCTTTAGAAATGCAAGTATTTATTTATTTTTTAAAATTAATTTCTTATCAAAGTAAATCTCATTCGACGATATTACTTTAAATAACCAATATAAATATATTAATCTAGTTATTATTTATTTGATATTAATCATTTTATTTATAATTTTGAATTATTATATAATAACTAACATTAATGATTCTTTTATTATAACTAAATTTATTTAATTTTTTAAATTAATAAATTCTCAAATTTCAGGTAAATTACACGCTACCCTTCTGTCGTCGATTTAGTTCACAAAAACGATTAGTGACAATAATTCCGGGTGATGGAATCGGCCCGGAAATTTCGGCAGCCGTGCAAAAAATTTTTGCAGCTGCTCAGGTTTGAGAAATATTTTTTTAACGTTTTATTTATCAAAAAAAATTTATGCAACTTTTTAATAGGATTAAATGTTTAAAACATAAAGAAATAATTTATTATATAATTTTATATTAATTATAGGATTCCTCATTAAGGAAAAATTTTATACAGACTTTATTATTTTGTTGATTTATATAATATATATATATTATATATATAAGAAATATAAGCTCTTTTAATATTTTTAAAATTTTTTGAATATTTGTGTGATAACATTCATTAACAATTATATAATTTTTTAAACATTTTTATTTATTTTCAAGTTATAATACATTTTTTTTTACTTTTAGATATAAAAGTTGTCATTTCTTTTTATAAGTAAATATAAATAACATACAACCTTGTTTAATTTTAATTTAATGTCAAAATTATTATTTTATTATTAGACCAGAACAAAAAAGACAAATATGTGTCACGTGTGCCATGATTGACACGCGAAAAATTTTCTTTTTGGTCAAGACGGGCAAAAAAAAAGGTCGAACAAAAATTTTAGGACAAAACCCAAAATACAACTACCATCAGTGATTTTTAAACAAAAAAAAATTATTATCATTTGGATTAAGAAAAATGGATAAATAATATAAAATCCTCCTTATCACCCAGTCTCTTAGAAGTGTAAATTTGAAAAAAATTTTACTGGTATCTTAAGCTATTTGAATAAAATCTCTAAATTCTATTAATATCAGCATATCTTTCTTTATGAGGAAGCGAGTTGCTAATCGGATCTCAAGTTTTAACACAACTCGGGTTAGAAGTGTAAATTTGAAAAAAATTTTACTGGTATCTTAAGCTATTTGAATAAAATCTCTAAATTCTATTAATATCAGCATATCTTTCTTTATGAGGAAGCGAGTTGCTAATCGGATCTCAAGTTTTAACAACAACCAAAAAATTATTCAATTTCATTCGATTCAAGATAGTGTGCGTAATCGATCATATAATTTGCGACACTTAAAGCCCATGGACAAAAAAAGTTCAATGTGATGATTTATATTATTTTATTCATATGACAACCATTCTCAAAAAAATCTATCTGCACTAGGGATGGTTGCTGTAGAGGACCGAAATATCTGCATTAAAGTGAACTGGTGAGAAAGTTAAAATAAACGCTGGTTTTATTCTCCTTGAAATTATCCTGTTTAAATATCCTGCTAACGCCTAAACAACGGAACAAAATTATTCAACTTTGCCAACTCCTGGCGAAGGACAGTGAGAGATATTATTTCCCAGTAAGAGGCACAAAGGGCCCATTTCGTGATGGCAGTGCGTATGGGCTGTCTCTAAAATTGAATCCATCCATCTTTATATAAATTATTTTTATATTCTTTCGAACCTTCACCATTTGACTTAAATATACTCATCTAATTACGAATGTTTTTTTCTTTTTAGGTACCCATTGATTGGGAATCTGTGGATGTTACGCCAGTAAGGGGACCTGATGGCAAATTTGGAATACCTCAATCTGCAATTGATAGTGTTAATAAAAATGCAGTCGGCCTCAAAGGGCCTTTGATGACGCCCGTCGGAAAAGGACATCGCTCTCTTAATCTTGCATTGCGAAAGTATATAACCTTATTTATTATTAATTAAACCATTATACGAACTATATCATTATAAAAATTGACTCATTTAATTCTTTAATTGAAATTAATGATTATTTTTGGGAGTTTATTTTGTATTTCACATTTTAAGATTCGATTTGAGATATTTATATTATTCGGCTCGGTTCGAGTCTAATTATCTGTTATTGTTATATCATATAAAATGTTTTTGTTTGACTTTTATTTCAATATTTTATAAAACAAATTTTCTGTGAAAATGGCCATTTCGAGTGGAGGTGGGACTCTGAGTATATCTGCGGTATATGGAATGCAAGTTTAAAGGCTTAACTTGTGAAATCACATACATATACTGTGAAAATATATATAAATTTATATATATTAGCCTAAAGCAAATTTTTTTTATTGAAATATATTTCTAATTTATTATTGATGAAAATTTTTTAAATTATATTTGAAAAAATACATTTCTCATTCTACGAGCCTCATCAGTTATACAATATCACTAAATTACAAAACTTTGGAGAAGTCTGATCTTTGGCCTCTCTAGCTTTGGAAATTTATTATATTGTATAAAATAAATATTGGTATGAATGAGGATAAGTTGTATTATATAAATAAATTATTGTATATTTAATGCTTATAAAACTGTGAAAGCTTAAAGCTTAATTAATTTATTTTCTTTCCAGGGAATTTGATCTCTATGCAAATGTAAGACCGTGCCGATCACTCGAAGGGTACAAAACTCCTTATGATAACGTTAACGTTGTAACAATTCGTGAAAATACCGAAGGTGAATACTCTGGAATTGAACATGAAATAGTTGAAGGTGTTGTACAAAGTATCAAACTCATCACTGAACATGCATCTAGTCGAGTGGCCGATTACGCTTTTGAATATGCCAAAACAAACGGCAGGAAAAAAGTGACAGCAGTCCACAAGGCCAATATTATGTAAGTTTTAAAAAATTTACTTGAAAATTTATAAACATTAACATCTTAGAATGATAAAGAATTCAGGCATTCTGAGATTTAATTTCTTTTAGACTATATAAACCTTTCCTTACATAAACTTAATGATTTTAATCCACAGTATTGGAAGTGTCATATAATGTTTGGCCCATTCTAGAATGAACCAAATGATACATAATTTTATTATATATCTCTATTTACTCTAAATTTTATTAAGTTAAGTTTCTGCCTAAACTTTAAGTGTCTTTATTTTTAAAATAAGAGAGAATTATATACTTTAAATGTTAATGGCTGTAGTAGTTAATGGGTTAAACAAGTTAGTAGAAGGCAGCCAAATAAAACAAAAAATACCTCAAGATATATTGATCGAAGATGGATAAATAAATTTTATTCTAAACATCTCAATGGGCTTTTATTTGGCTGCCTACTGATTCTGATCACATGACTTAAAATCATGTTTCCTTGATTTAAATGTTTTTTATATATTTATGTACAGTGTCGCACAAACCTCCTACAAAATCTTGACATTTAATTTATTTCATATATTATTATGTAGCATATATATATAAATGTTTTTAAACTAATATAACCATATGACATTTCCGTTATTTCATAAAGTCTTTCTAATATACCGTCAATATAAAAAAAATCATTATTTGTTGTTAAGTCTTGTCCATTTTATTATTTTTTACCCTTTAGTCAATCTATAAATATATGTTTTCAAAATATGTTAATTAATAACCTAGGTTTAATGAATATTATTGTATTAAATTTTTCTTTTATTTTAGGCGTATGTCTGATGGTCTTTTCCTTCAATGTTGCCGAAATGCAGCTCAAAATAATCCTGAAATTATTTTTGAAGAGAAATATTTGGACACCGTATGTCTCAACATGGTCCAAGATCCTACACAATACGATGTTCTAGTCATGCCTAATCTCTATGGCGATATTTTATCTGATATGTGTGCTGGACTTGTTGGAGGTCTTGGTCTCACACCAAGTGGAAATATTGGTCTTAAAGGAGCGCTCTTTGAATCGGTCATTATTATTTATTTTTTTTAAATTAAAAATTAATTTAGATTTGGACATAATTAACTTGTATAAATATTTGTTTTTATTATAAATATGAATGAGTTGTGAAAAAAACAAAATGGAAGATTTCAGAAATAATTTAAGACAAGTGGTGGACAATTGATCCTCCATGAGGCCAGATAAATTTATAATAAGGAAAAATTAGCGAAAAAAAGTTGAAATAGATTTAAAAAAAAATCTAAATTCAAAATAAAAAAAAATACTTTTTCTTTTCTGGAGGGAGTCCACTTTTTGCCTCTGTTACTTATTGAGACTCAAATATAGTATATTAAAATAAAGAATAAAATCTGAATAACCATAACGTGTTAATATCAGACATATAACTTAAAGGAGATGTAGATAAGATTGAAAGTTGCCTTTAGGTTTATCTCTTGTCTTGTCTCTTGATTTAGATAATGTATATATATCATATTAAGAAGATATATATATATGTTCTGGAAGGTTTCCGCGGTTGGATATATGTGGAATTTCACGGGTTAGTCCGCGTTGATTGTTGAAATCGACCAAATTTGTAGATCAGCAAGACTGTGACCCCGAAAACAAACTACCACCACCATCACTTCCTAACCCATCACTCTTGAAAATTGCTTAAAAAGAAGATCTGAAACATAGAGTTAATTTCAGCAATCAACGCGGACTTACTCGTGAAAACACTATCCCACATATATATGTGGAATAATGTTTTCCCGGGTTGGTCCGCGTTGATTGTTGAGATTAACTCGACGTTTTGGCTCTCCTTTTGGAGCCATTTTCAAGAGTTTTGTGTTAGGAAGTGATGGTGGTGGTAGTTTGTTTTCGGGGTCGCAATCTTGCTAGTCCCCAAGTTTGGTCGGCGGATGTGGCGGTGGTTTGGATTTCGCTCTGAGGTCTAGGGCAGTCTTGGTTGGGTGTTGTGTTGTTAGTGTTTTGTTTGGGTTTACTTCGAGGCTTCAATCTGCCTACTCCTCGAGTCGTGTGTGTGGATGTTTCCGAGGCTTGTGTTGGTCTCTGTGTTCTAGGTAATGGTTGTTTGAATTGTTTTTTAGGAAGTGTTTGGTTGGATGGTGTGGTGACGATTGTCGCGTTGGTTGGTTCGGCTCGGATCCGGGGCCTCAACTGCCTACTCCCTGGTTCGAGGTGTTGCTTGGTCGCTCGTTTGAGCTCATTATTCCACATACAACCAACCGCGGAAACCTTCCAGAACATATATATATATATATACATTATCTAAACTACTATGTCCTATAAATGATTGTGATTTAAAAAAAGATTAAAACAAAACCTTTCTTTGAATTAATTCAACCATATAAATAATATTTGCCTTTATTTTTAGGTACATGGAACTGCTCCTGATATCGCCGGAAAAGATTTAGCTAATCCAACTGCTTTACTCCTCTCTGCAGTAATGATGTTGCATTACATGAAATTACCTGAATATGCGAATAAAATTGAATTGGCCTGCTTTGAAACAATTAAAGATGGCAAATATCGTACAGGTGACCTAGGGGGTAATGCGAAATGTTCGGAATTTACAAATGCTATTTGCAGCCGTGTTGAAAAGTTATAAAAACAGAAATCATGTAGATTATTTAAAAAAAAGATTTCAAAATAATTGTCTAAAATAACGAAAATTACTGAAGAAATTTTAAGGTCTGAACATGAGATTGGACTAGGATAGTACCTAAAGTATTAACTAGTAAACTCGAAAGTATTTAATTTATGTAAGATAACATTTGTCTGGTATTAATTTATATAAAAGCTATTAACCAATGGCAATCTTCTTTTTTTTTTATTAGTTTTTTGAAATTAATTGTAAACGCAATGTATTTAAATATCGTTGATTTTAAAAATAAACAAATAAAATATTGTTATGATTATTATTAAAACCATTTTTTGCGTAAATTTTAAGTTTTTTGTGATATTAAAAAAATTATTCATAAACCCACTTTATTTTTTAAAATCATATAAATATTCTTCATTGTTTTTTTTTTATTTAATAAAAATTTTAACAAATATTTAATGTGTTTTTAATTATAATTCAGATTTATTTTTGTCGGGATTTGTATGAAAAGTATCTTTTCGATTTTATTTTAGTAATTTTAACTAACAGCTTATTGGGTCTGACCTTAGTTATTTATAGATGAGGTATTTTTATACTCAGATGAAAAAACCTATTGGACCTAGACTTGCTTATATTTCTTTTTTTATTTCAATTAAAGACGAGATATTTTAGTTTCTTTGGGGATACCGGAACACAATTTCTATAAATGGGACAAGTACAAATACAAGCTTATTTTACCCTAATTTTATTGTAGTTTTCCGTTATTTCTTCTTGTAAACTTGTTTATATATAATTATTTATTTATCAATATGTTTCGATTTTATTCAAAAAAGGCAAAGATGTGAGTCACAAGTTGCAGTTCCCTGCAATAAAAAATGTGAAATATCTGCTCTCAAAATAAGAATGACAAGAGTTGTTATATATTAATATTTACCTTTTTTTCTTCTTGAATTAAAATCTTGGATAGCGCTATTTTTCTTTTATCTCGCTACATTTACAACTATAATAAATTTTCAACGACATAAAGAATAGAGATTAATATAATTATTTTGATTTACTACAAAAAAATTTGTTATATAGTAAATAAAAATAATAAAATAATGTAGCAAGAAAGATTCTTTTAATTAATATATTTAAATAAAATTTTTAGCTGAGAAATCTCACTTTATTATTATTATTAATCATAAGGCGCTTCAGCAACTAAGGCCATTCGCGCCTCACGGTCCACCACTTCACAATGCAATGTCACACTAATCAGCTAAGTACAACAGACACTAAAGAGTAGATTATAGCGGAGGAGAGTACTAGCTGAATACAAACAATAAACAAAATAAATGAATAAATAAATAAATAATATAAATTAAATAAAAGTAAAATTGACTAGTGTAAAATAAATAAGCAGGAAAACATCACATTCTGTATCACCAAAAGGCAAATGACTGTTTTTCATAGTAAATCGTACATTTTTGCATTCCTTGTCTCATATAAATATTTTCCATAACTCTGGAGTCTAGAAATCATGTGAGTGAGAATGAACATGATTTTTTGGAATACGAACAAATGAGACCAGGGGGTTCACCTGTAAGAGATGCTACCTAACCTAGCTGAAAAAATAAAAATATTTAAATGAAATTTTTACCCGATCTCCTCCACTATGGAGCCTTCGGGTCCTTGGCCTTCATGGGTTGCCGTTTTAAAATACCTATAATAAATGATATAATAAATTAATGTATGTTATTTATAAACAATTTTGAACCTCGGAGCTATTCCTAGAGAAACGACAATCCTTCCCTGACTCGTTTGCCCTAAGAGCTATCTCAAAGATACAAAAACACATTAGACTCCCGAATGCGTCAACAAAGTACAATGAAAACCTGGGCCTTAATCTGTCAATCAAATCTACCCTTATGAATCGTTCATAGAATAAAACAATGAGAACACCTTTCTGGTTAGTTCCTCTTGGGTCCTAAATTAAAACAAATAAAGAGATCTTAACAAACTAGCTAAGTTGAGGGGGCACCTAATGCTAACAAGGAAAATTCATTAGAGGCCTAAGAGGAAAGATATTCTCATTGATTTTTCCACTATTAGATTCATAAGGAGAGGCTGCAGATTCCAAAAAATCTCACTGTCCTCTTTCTAAATTACCAAGCTACAATTAAGGTGTGAAAATTAATTTTCTAATTTTATATCAAAAAACCAATACATTAAAATTCGTATTGGTTTTTAAGTCACACCTTAAGTCTTGGATACCAAGTTTTTTAATCGATGAAAAGGAAGAGAGATTTTAACCTAATCTTTATTAATTTATATTATCTAGTAAAATTTGAAGATTTATCGAGATATTTGAATAATTTACATTAAAAATAATTTTATTAAAGTTAAATGTTTTTTTCAC
This sequence comes from Anisolabis maritima, assembly GCA_010014785.2. Lineage (NCBI taxonomy): Eukaryota > Metazoa > Arthropoda > Insecta > Dermaptera > Anisolabididae > Anisolabis > Anisolabis maritima. The sequence continues at coordinate 27,856 of JAAAKE020089577.1, read as the reverse complement.
AAAAAACATTAGATTTTAGAAAATAAAATTTAAAAATTAATGCAAACAAAATATTTATTTATTCACTAATATGTTTAAATATATATATTCAAAAAAAGTATTTGATTTAAAAAAATTATTCTATTTTGGGTCAAATGAAAAAAGAACAAAAAAAAGATAACTAAGGCCTTGATAACTATACACCATACGAAAAAAAAAACAGCCTTAATCTGTCGATGTCCTCGAAGTACTTGAATCCGTCTGCAAAAAAAGAAAAAATTAAAAAAAATTCGTAATATAAATTGGTACTATAGTCTTTTTAAATACAGAGGGCTTTAAAGTGTATTTCCGTTGAATAATCAAAATCGATCGAAATACTTTTCCTTGATACTATATTTAATATTTAAATAAAAACCGGCTTTACAAGAGGGGGGACGTCTATAGCGCTCGTGCCCCACGTACCGATCATTTATTATATAACTATTGTAGATTTTGAAAAAGAAGCTATTAGTGGTTAGTCATTTTCATCAGGACAATTTATGCATATAATTGTCCAGCCTTGCCTCATTATGTTGTCAATTATTTTGATACTATAATGAAAACTATACAATTTATTTCCTTTTTAGGTGCTCCCAGGTTCGTTAGGATATTTTAACCGTTTTATTTATTAGTTCTGAGTGTGAACAAAGCTCCAGAGAATTAATTTTTGATTCTGAAAAAATGCATTCATATTTAAAAATATGAAGTGGTTCTATTTATTTTATTTTTCTTTTAAATAATAGAAATATTTAAAATGAAATCTCATTGGGTTGAACAACAGAATAAACTGCAAAAGCGATCAGAATCCCATCTGGGGAACTGAATTAGAAGTATAAGTGAAGGGTGAAGAAGAGTAGAGAGGGGATGATTTGGAGCACCTTTCTCCTCTCATACTTGCTCTCGCACAGGAGCAGAGCACACAGGCACTGGTCATATATTTCCGATATATTCATAGAAAATATATTTGCTATGAACCCAACTCAATCTTTTTCACCTGAAACTTTTAGAAGTGGAAAGGATTTATGTTCTTCCTTTACCAAATGACTCCATTCCTCGGATTCTTTGGACTAACCGTTCTGTGGATAATTGAATTCAGACTGATTTTAAAAATAGAGAATAATTAAAACAGAGTTATAGGTGGTGATTCCGGAAGGTAACTCAAGAGAATCTTTAAAAAAAGGAAAAAGACCAAAGAACGAATTTTTTTTGAGGAGCAGGGGAATAATTTCTTATTTGATATTTTCTTTGCTCAATTTTTTTCAACCGTTCAAGTCAAAACACTCTTCGCGGCCCATGCAAACCATGAAACTCAAATCTAGATTTTTACTGCAATTAAAATTTTTTTTACTCTTAGTAAAATATATTTGTAAAATTGTTGGGTTCCAAACATTTTCCTGTCGAAGAAATAATCATTATAATAATAACAACCACAAGTAATTTTATTATTTTTTGAGTAAAATAATTTTTTATCTTGAATAATTTTTAAGCTTGTTTTTATAGTTTATCGAAAACAGAATAACCCTACTCATTAATGGCGGCAGGGAAGCATCCAGTGAAATAATAATTACAATTTCTAAGAAAATTATATTATAAAAATTTCAAGCAAATTCAAAGAAAGTCACTTAAATTATTATTAAATAAAAGAATATTATAGGAGTTTATATTAAATAATCTATTAATAAAGATTACCTGAAATATCTTTAATGCTTTTTAATTTATAGCTTATACAGGTACAAATTAAAATATATAGAAATGAATATTAAATATTATATATTTATTTACCTTAGTAGTATGCAAAGAGCAGAACAGATGAACTTCAAATTCACTACCACACAGAATTATATATATGGAGAACACGTATTAACTAATATATAACCAAGCCCAACAATGAAACGAACAAGCGGTAAAGCGGGGGCTAACAAAACTGTGAGCATGCGCGATGCTTCTAATGAGTTCGCCCTTGGAATTCAAATATGGACAGTCATATAAAATTAATTTTTCTTAAATCTTAAAAGTTCTGAATAAATAATTAATTCATTATGAATTTTTAAAATGATTATTTGAAAAAATTTTTAAATCTGCAGATATAATTTTCAATATTCACTCAGGAGTAAAAAAAAAGTAAATCATTTGAAAATTTAAATTTTTATGAAATTTTTTTTTGAAAAATGTCAAACCTTGATATAGAATTAAAAATTATATTTTCCCTTTATTATAAAATATAGAAATTATTATTTAAAAAATTAATTATTTATAAGAAAAGAGGAAAATTTCAAGTGTACATTTTTTTGGTATGAGTGTATTTATATTTTTAATTGTCATAAAATTCAAATATTAAAATAAATTAAGAGATATTCCAAAATAAGATGATAAAAAAAATTATTTAAAAACTAACATTTATTTGAGCAAATATTTTTAAATTTAACAATAAAGTTTTAGTTTTTTCTATTTGTATTATTTAGAATTAAAAATTATATTTTCCCTTATTTATAAAATATGATTATTATTTAAAATACCGTCATACTTTAATTGGACCAATTATTTCCAAAATAGATATTTTAGAATATTTACTTAATTATTTATTTTTGGACCATATCATATAATGTGAAGTCTAAATTTATTGGTTGCATTTTCCAATTTTTTGAAAGAATTTATTTAAAAAAATTTTTTGATATAAATCATTGAGAATAATAAATACATTTTTCTCTAAATTCAATGGTTAATAAAATATTTAAGAAAAGTGAAAAATACAACTAATATATTTAGTCTTCTTATTAAATGATATGGACCAAAAGTAAATTAATAAAAGATCTAGTAGCTCAATTTTGGAATTAATTAATCCATTGTAAGTATGAGGAAAAAATGTGTACAAACTGATGCTACCATGAAAATAATTAAATCTTATTATAAAGGACAATGTGTTCTCATCCATACAAAATATAATCAAAATCAAATTTTATAAATATTTTAAAGGTGAAATTTTATTATGTTTCTGATGAGATATAAATGGGAAAAGAAATTAATTAATTCAGTAAAAGCTTATCCAATTACATCACAGATTCTCCGGGAAATTAGTCTATCTGCGTAATATATAATTTTCCTTTAAACATATTAAGATTTTCTAAATCAAATTAGAAAGAATTTAAGTCGCTTTGGGATCAAAGAAAATAATTTATAAGCCATATATTGTTAGAAGAAATTTTATTAGCTGAGTTGAGTACATTCGTACAATATATTTTAAGTGCCTTGGTTTTAAAAAAATTTATTTCGTCGACAAAAGAATTATTGCAATCATCGCAAAAATTATTTAAGGTTTACATCTTTCTAAAAAGCGAGGGTACAAGCACACTTCTCTAATATGATATCGGTTAAGTAGCCAGCAGACAAACCGTTCTAAACCAAGACCATATCCTCCATGAGGACAGGTTCCATATTTGCGTTGATCCGTATACCAATAATAAGGAGTTGGGTCAATATTTTCTCTTTTATATCTACAAAAAAAAGTTTTTAATTAATTTTTGTAATTTTGGCTCAAGAAGAGAAAGATCATTATGGAAGATGAGCAAATAATTTTTTTTTAAATTATGTTAGTTACCCTTCTAGTAAAGGCTCCAATTCTGAAATACGCATGGAACCACCGACAATTTCACCAACGCCAGGCATAAGTACATCGACCGATTCGGTGAGTTCAGGATCTTCAGGACATGGTTGCATGTAGAACGATTTAATTTCCTTAGGGAATCTACAGAGCATGATTGGTTTTCCAATCATATCAGTCATTTTGCGTTCAGGCATTTCAGGGATATCCTAAAAATTACTCATATCAAGTTAGTATTTAATTTAGAAAATATAAAGCAAGAGTCCCACAAACTATATAGCCCGAATCCAACGCGAGAGCTACTTTTTCCAGAATGAAATATAACAAATAAAATAGAGGAAAAGTTTATCTAATGAACAAATCGCTTCTTGTAAATTTTAAAAATTAAGTAATTTAAGTAATTTGAATTATCTAAAAAAAATGCGGCCCTTGTACTATTTCTGCTTTGCCAATCCCGCCCGAAGAGAAAAAAGTTTAGAGACCTCTAATATCGATATTTAAAAAATTGAAGGTATTTACCTCTCCAAATTCATAAAAAGATCCATCTTCTTTTGTAATGTTATTCTCTTTTAAAAATTTAATAGCATCTTTGTAGTTCATTCTTAAGAAAGGTCGCTCCGGCATCTTGAAATCCTAAATCAAGTTTGAAAATAATTGATAAAAAAAGTTTAATCAGCTATATAAGTCAAATGAAAATCTTCAACTCGTAAGAGGTGCTTAGGTTAATACACACAGGAGTAACCTGTCACAGCTACGGGAGAAGATGGGTTAGACTTCCGCGAGTACCTCATTTTTTCAATTTACCATTTTAAGGTAACTAACTTAACATCGGAAAATTAATAATAATATAGTAATATTTAAAGAATTAGGGAATTTCGTGAATAGTATTACTCAAAAAAAAAACATCCTGACTTACGGGATTTAAAGCGCGGAGTTCTTCAGCATCTGGACCATCTAAAACTATTTTCACAACATCGCAAATTAAAAGCTCAAGACGGTCTAAAAGATCATTGAACGATATAAATGGACACTCGGCTTCAATGTGCGTATATTCAGACAAATGCCGACGAGTTCTACTCTGTTCAGCTCGATAACTTTGAGCTATGCAGTAAACATCGCCTAATGAAGGTATGCATGTTTCTAAATAGAGTTGGGATGATTGAGTGAGAAAAGCCTCCTCTCTGTAAAAAATAAATAGTAAGTTAAATATAATAAAAAAAACTTATATATTTGTAATTAATTCTAAAAAAAGATTTAAAATCCACATTTTTGACTTTCGTGGAATTATTCTCTAGATATTATGATTGCATAAATAAATTGGTCTCATTATAAATTTATTTTTATTATCGAAAATATTATTTTAAGTGTTAAAATAGAAGAGGAAAATGATATAAAAAATAGAATAAATTTACAAAATATCTCAGAAAAATGGCAAATAATAAATTTGTTCCAAGAGAAATTTTCTTTAAAACGGTTAGATATATGCAGTGTCAAAGAAATTTAGTGCGCATGCGCCTGAATGTTTCAAACTGTTGGAAATTGCTCTTAGAACAAATCTAATAAGAAAAAAGCAGGTAAAGTGAATTAAATGAAATTTGTTTTGGATGGTTGATTACTTTTAAGATTTTAGTGAACCAGAAAAAATTTTAGGTTAAAAAATTTCAAAGAAAAAATGCTCACCATTAAAATTAATTGACTTATGAAATTCTGAATTTAAACAATATTTGAATACTAATATCATATTTAAATGACTAAGTCAAGAAAATTATTTAATGTTTTAATTACTCAATTTGTGAATGAGAGGCAGATCAAAATCTGCCTGGATGTTATCGATATAATTTATATAAAAGCATGAAAAATAGAAGGAGAAAAAAAGAAGTAAAAGTTTTATGAATCATCAGTAATCTAGAGGAAGTATCTTGAATAGGTTGTCTGTATTGAGTAGACATGTATCTTTAGACTTAAAAATAAAAAGTAAATACCCAAAATAGTCGAGTTTAAAGAGGGTGGATCCACCTTCAACTTGAGTTTGTACTAAGGTAGGTGGAGTTACTTCATGATAGCCCTGGGATTCATAATGGCTCCTAAATGCTTGTAAAATAGTTGAACGGAGTTTTAATATTTTTGAGGTGTTCTCTCCTCTGATCATTATATGTCGGTTATCTAATTGGACATCAGGATGGGCATCTTCGTTCAGGATAGAATCAACCCCACCAGCAGGTGCCAAACCAATCAATCGCCAGTAATCAACTTGGAGTTCGAATCCACCGGGTGCCTAGAAAAAAATTAACAAAAAAATTTACAAATAATTCTTATTATAAGTTTACATTTTCCAATAGAATTTTAGAAAGAAGTCAAGATTATAGATTTGTTTTAAAAGAAATTTCCCACTATTAATTAGCTAACTAATTAGTATTATTGAAATAAAATTACTCACAGTATGCCCTTCCGGGACTTTTCTGAGAAAGCCATACAGTTGTACTGAGGATTCAGTAGTTAATGTCAAAGCATTGTAAGTTTGACAGAGTTTATGAGTCAATACACTTTGGAGAAATCCTGTTCCATCTCTTAAGGTAATGAACATCAATGATTTTCCTAATAAAAGAATTTTATTAATATTATAATAATGAGAATAAAAAATAAATTTAAACTCACCTTGACGACGCAATCTATGTACCCAGCCATAAATTTTAACTCTACAATCTCCATTTTCTTTTATAGAAGAGATTTTTATTTGTTTTGCTTCTGGAAGGCTGGGATCTTCTTCAATTTCATTTTTTTGAGCATCATCTAAATTTTTCTGTCGTCTAGCTTGATCTTCCTTCTCGTTTGTAGATTGTTTTTCTGCTTGGTATTTTTCTCTTTGTAATTGTTTCATCACCTTTTTGTATTGAGATTTGGATAATAATTCAAATTCCTGAAAAATAGTTATGAATATAAATGATAAATACATGTTTATATAAATTCAAATAATAAATAACCACACTCATTGATATGATTGATATTGATACGTCCTCTTAAAAATATTCTCTATAGGCCGTCATTTAATTCTTATTATTCTTATATAAAATATTAACAAATTTATTTTTGTTTACCTAACAAAAATGTATACTCTGAACAAGATTTAGTAATCTATTAAAGTACGCCTTGAGGAAATTTCTAAATGGGCTATCACTTAAAAATAAATATTTTTATAAAAAATTAAATTACCATTTCTTCTACATTTTTCCCATCTACATAAAAAAGTGGAGTGGTTGTCTCAAAATCTGCTTTTTTAAATGCTTGTAAAATAGATTGGAAAGGATTCTTTTTTGATCCATCACCATCCTGGTCGCTCCCTCTTTTTTCTGAGGTATAGATTTCTAAAATAAATATATATATATATAGATATTAATTTTCTCTCTTAAAGCAAAATATATAAAGAAGTATTCTTAATATTATTTTTGTATATAAAATCATAATTAAAAAAATTAATTATCAAAGGATTTTTCATTCTATATATTTATAAAATATAGACATTTCAAAATTTATTTAAGGCAAAATATATTCAAATCACAAGGAAATAGAAATATTTGTTTTCTTATGTTTATGTTTTTGTGATTAAAATTTATTAATAATAAATATTTGCAAAATTACTAAAAAAAATATTGTTTTTACTTTTAAAATATTATCAATATATTGCAAATAAATAGAATTTAAAATTAAAACATGAAAAAAACATTGATAAATAAAATGATTACAAAGGAAAATATTATTTTTTTAATGATTTGTTTAATTTCAATTATAAATAACTAAATATTGGTGTAGATTTGTAAAATAAATATTGTTCCACGTCAAACAACCGTTTTTCTATTTAATTTACCTTTATCTATAGATTCTAGGAGAAATAAAACAAATTTTTTTATAGCCAAAGAGCGTGGTTAAGAGATTTTTAGGGATGTGGACATCAAAATAAAATGTTTCCATTTGACAGAATTTTTAAAGGTTTAAGAAAGATGTTCCCCTGGGGTTTCGGTTACATACCAGTGAGAATTGAGTGAAATTGAAATTGTATGTGGGCAACAAAGATAAGAAATATTAATGTAAATAACTTAATGAGCCCAAATGTAATAGTGTATATACTCAAATAAATAAATAAATAATGGGTAGCATCTTCCCCCAAGTACTGGAGAAAGACGTTAACTAGATTTATTTTTTTTTATTATAGCAATTGATAGAATTTTTAATTTGTTTCATCTTTTTTTATAGTTAAAAATAGCCATATGTTATTTGGAAGCATCCCCTTAGCACCTATCAATATGACGCTGATATTACCATATACAACTTAAACAAAATGATTCATATTTTGACTTTTTTTTGAGATTCTTGACATTTGTAAAATTAAAGTTCTGATAAAAGGAAACCAAATTTGATATATAACAATTACATCAAAAATAATAAATAAAAATATAATCAAATATTTCAATATTAGCCTAAGGAGAGATTTATATAATTAATTATTAGAATAAAAAGTTTTTTTTCTTTTAATATTTTTGCAATATATATATATTATTATAAAATATGTCAGTATTGTTATAATAATAAAAGATACATGCCCACTGATGGTTTTTCCATTTTGAAAGATTAACGTTGAATCTGAAAAGAAAATATTAATAATAAAATTATTTAGTCAATATAAATTAATAAATCAAATTAAGTGTAATATTACTAAAATATTTATAAATAATTTCTATAATAGATGATGTAAGAATTAAAAATATTAAATTTAAATACTGATGCAATATTAGAAATGTAAAAACTGTAAATTTTTTTATTATAAATAAAATAATTTTAAAAGAAATTAAATAATGAATTTATAAAGAATTAAAAAATTACATTTAGTGATTAAGAAATTTTATAATTTTATATTATAAAATGTTAAATATTTTTTATTTAAATACAAAATTTTTTTGTGTGAGCAAGGAGTAATTAAAATAATATAAATTTCCATACTCTAACATTCAGTATATGTTTAAAAATTTATTTAATAAAATGAAACATTAGTTATGTGTTAATTGAAGATATATTTTAATAAATTTTTTACCTTTGTCAATCAAATCTAGAAGTCAAATACCAAAAACGGAACGATCATAGCATGTAAAAAAAGGAATGGTTATAAAACGTGGCAAAAACAGTCGATAATAAATGATAGATGATAACAATTAAAATCGTGTGTCTAACTGCCTAGATGTTTTAAAATAAATAAAATTTATAAAGGAATGTTTAAAAGAGGTTGGAGCCAGATGGGGGAATGAAAGATTTGAAAAGAACGATAAACTAACTCGTTCTTAAAAAGAACGATCATTTTTTGTAATGGTGCCAACTTTTGGAAATGGTTAAACAGGAGCATTAAATGAAAGCAATCAATGCCCCCCTCCCCCCCTTAGACAATTTTTAGACCGAGATAAATATTAGTAAACAAAATTTCTTTCTCAGAGAAAACTTAATTTGATCTGTAATTCACTTAGGGGAAACTAAGACAGTTGTTACTGACATTGTTGGTAGAAAATATTTTATTATTAAAACTAAAATAATTAGGTGATTTCTTAAGGACTAGTCATGGAGTTGAATAAAAAACTCTGAAGTAAAATTCATATTGCACGAAACAAAATATTTAACGTTAAAATAAACTAGTTCTTTTAAGGAAAAAAGACTGGGAAAACTAGTTCACCAAAATGAACGATTTTATCTCCCCCTCTCATAATATAAGGCTGACTGATGTAATTCTGATGAAACCCCTCTAGTTGTGTTCAATGGGCGGGTCATTTGGAATTGTTAATGAATTTTCCTTTTTAAGAAATTAATTTCGCTATGTCATATTTTACACAGATAAAAAAATGATAGATATTGAAACTTAATACCTATTTAAATATAAAGAACACTATAAAGATGGGCAAAGAAAAGATATTTAAAGGGGAGGGGGAAGAATGTTAAATTTTGACTTTTCATAAGATAATTTAGCAGAAAAGATGAAATTTATTAAGGTAAAAATACCAATAAAGCCTTGTCAATTCGCCTTGAGTTGTCAGTCACAGTCACTTTGGCAAAACAAGGTCTATATCTTCCATAAAAAAAGGTCGGAACGAATAAAAAACTTTAGTTGGAATTTTTGCCTTTCTCCTTTTTCTAAAATGTCTTAGCCTCGCCACATCCACATATGATTTATATATAAAGTATATAGTAATTATAGGGATAGGATAGTATCAGATGTTGAAAAAGACAATTACAATATAGGAAAAATGTGTAAAGTCCCCCCCCCCCTCTTCGTAATGTCATCACGATTAGTGTTCAAAATAATAAATATAATTTTGTATAGAAGTTGTTCTCTAAGATCAAAAAAAAGGAGATATATTGAAAAATATACTTTATTTGTGATAAATTAAAAATGCAATCACAGACTTACTTTTATAGTATTTGAATGGTCGTGAATATAATTAAACAATTATAATAACATATATAAAGATTTTAAACATATCTTTAAATAACATTTATAAAACAATTATTTAGAAATATAAATATGAAATTATATTAGGTAAGAGATAAACATTTGAAAAAAAACTAACAAAGGAACTTTCTTAAAACTAAATAATAGAATATATATGAAAATGTTAACAAACACTTTGCATATAGCTAATTCAAACAATTAGTTGGTTAAATCAAAAATGGGCTATCAAGTGCTCCAAAGCCGGCAGAAACGCCAGTCTCGTTGAAATAACTTGGTTTAGATCTCAGCATATGACCAACCTCCGAATTTTCATAGACTTGATTTTTATCTCTAAAATAAATATTATTAAATTAATGTATTGTTTATTATATCTTTATTTTGTAATTTGAAAAATTTTATTAAAATACTAGTGATTAGCCGAGTTGAAAAAGCATTTAAGCTGTTCTAATCCTCAAATAAAGCTATCTAAGGTTCAAATCCACCTTCTAGCAAATATTTATCCAACTCTATCAATACCAGCAAATATATACATATACACATACCTTTATATTTCTTAATTAAATCAGGAAAAACTCAAAAACTGTTTTTTATGTATTAGAAAGAAAAGGTGCACCGAAAAGAATCTAACAAAAGAATTAGTTGGCTAAGATACAAGAATGAATCAAGAAATTCATGAACCATTCATTGAACCAGGAGTGAATGAGGAGAATGCCCACCATTTCGCTAGAAGGATAGAAAAATAGACCATATAAAGTACTATATTCGATCAGTCTAAATATATGCCCACTCTAAAACTAGAAAGCCCAAAAGAAGTCCCCTCCACAACATCAGGTCCTATGTTCCTCTTGTTTAATACAGTAGTGCACAATCAAATTTTTCAAAACGTTTTCACATGCTTCCGAAATGCGATACGTCTTTTTTTTATTAAAATAAATATGTTTAAATAAATTTTAATGCTCTTTTAAACACAATTATTTTTTGATTAATACTTGTATTTTAGTCTAAAAAAATTGTTAATGTGGTTCGTAGCTAAAATCAGATTTGTATGCGACTCTTTCTATTTAAGATTGTGCATCACTGGTCTAAGGCATCCTAAAAGAATGGCATTTAAATCATATATCAAAATAAATATTTACGCTAAGATAACTCCAAAAATGCCGAGTTCTGAAATAATATCTACGAGCTCCATTTGTTTGATAGCATCTTCTAAATTATTGGAAGCTTTAATCAAATAATTCGATTGCACTGGAGATCGAATTCGACTCATCAAAATATAAGCAGTACGCTCCTTTTTATCTTTTAGATCTTTTAAAACTTTTTCAATATCATCGTCATAATAGTTGTTTCCACCTCCTTCACGTTGTGGTTTAAGTACAAACTCGTATGGATTGTTCAAAGCTAATTCTACTGCTTTATTTCCTTCTTCAGTCTAAAAAGAAGATTAATTACGAAAAAAATAAAAAAAAGATGCTGTTTTCTTTTATTTTTTGAAATTATTTGAATTTCTTATCTAAACTGTGTCTTATTAATTAATAAATAAATTACATTTTCTTAGTTTAGCTGTGGTTTATTTGTATTCAATATAACTTTTATTATTACTTTTCTATCTAAACTGTGACTGAAATGTATTTAATACAAATAAAACAAAAATATAATTTATTTATTAAAGGTAACAAGTGTGAAAGGTTCAATTCCAAAGAAAAATGTGACTTACCATTTCAAGAGAATATTGAGTGGTAAATATTTGCCTTAAAGAATTAATTTCACCTTCATTTTGCAAAAATCGTTCTAAAATTTTAGGCTCTGATAATGCTTGTTGAATTTTTTTAGTTCCAGCCAAATGATAATTAATAGATGGACATTTAATAGCTTTGGACCTTTCAATTAAGAGTCTCGCGCTCCATTCATTGTTGGTATGATAATGAGAAGGTGAATATCCAGCTCGGAAATAAACGACACTAATGACATGATTATTGCTAAAAAAGAAAATATAATTGATAAATTAATTTATTAAAAACTTAAGAATATAAAAGAAAAGAAATATTCAATGCATCCCAAAATACATATGAATTTGACACAAAATATAACTTGAAAACGATTACAAATTGATCAGGATCACGACGAAGTATAGTGTACTGTCTCATGTTGAGGTTACAAGTACTTTTATAGGGCTCTAAGGAATTGGAAACCCTCCACCATAATGGAATATAATGAGAGTTAAAGGAAAAATTCGACCATTCAAAGATTTTAGAGTTTTGGCAAAACTCCAATAATGAGCGACTTGAGCCCAGCATGCATGGTGATAACTTTGTGTGTGTTTCCACCATACATACTATATATATATATTTGCTATCAAAACTTAGATAGGTGTGTTATTAATATATACTGATAAAAGTTTATATCTTCTGCTAAATAAAAATTTTTTTTATTAATTTTAATAAAAAAAAAAAAAAAAAAAAAAGAATCCCTGTCTTTACAGAGAAAAATATGGCAAATTCAAATTTATTCAAGGTTTTAATTAAGTATAGGCCTACAAAATAATTAAATATAAAAAAAACTTACATAAATAATTCTCTTCCATCAGGAGTAAGTTTTGCTTCATTGGAAATCTCTGTTAATGTTTTACGAATCACCTTGACACTAGGATTTAATTTGTTGATCATAAATTCATGGAATTTTTGGTCACAGATATTATAAGTGACATCTTCAACAATAAATAAGATAGCCGAGCTAAAAAGAAAAAATTTTAAACAACAAAATAAAAAATTTAAAAAATGTATATCTTTTATATTATGGTAAAAATAATCAATTTATGTTACCGTCTTTTTTTTTTAAATTTCTGTTAAGCATTCTTATTTACAATTTTTTTTCTAGAAAAAAGTTATCAATATTCATGAAAAAAAAAATAAATATAATATCAATATATTTAAAAAATTTGTTTGACTTTTTTGCAAAGCAATCATACTCCCCTTCCTTTTTCTGGAAGAATTACACTGACAAAAACCTTTAAAGTAATTGTCTCAAAATATTTAGTTCGTAAAGTCAAAGAAAAAATGCTTGAGCTACTGATGGCTTTTGTCGATAATTGTTGTGTTAATAATTTATATTGGTTTATCGCCCCTATTTATTAATAAGAACTAAATATTTTGAGACCATTATTATCAAGGTCTTTATCATTGTAATTCTTCAAGGAATAGTAATATTAAAAAGTTTATTTAATTTCATTCATAAAATTAACCTGTTTTAAGAAATTTGGAATTTTTAGTCTTAAAAATTGGAACAGGCAAAAGAGTAAGCGCGACGTCCGCTTTCTTAAATCCGACAGAACAGTGATTAAAACTTTTTACGTTACATGACTTAATACCTTGGTTGGTTGTAAATTTGCCAGGCTTTAAGGATTCCACTACATAGGCCTTCTAAAGCTGAATTTTCAGGAATCTAAAAAATATAATATATATAAAATTTTTGTATAAAAAAAAAAATAAAAAATACTTAAGTTAAAAATTTCTTACGTTTTTAACTAAGTCTTGATATCCAAGTTCTTTTAATACGTATCTGGAACAGTGAAATAAGTGTTTATAAACAATTCTTGAGAATAAAAATTAAATTTTTTTATTTTATATTAATGATTTATTAAAATATTAAATTAAAGTGCTGTGAATAAAAATATAAATCAACAAACAAAAAATAAATAACAAGCAAAAAAAAAAACAAAATTAAATTAAAAATTTAATTTTTTTTTATGCTGAGACATTTATAAAAATAATTGTTTTTCCTTTTAATAATGTTTGAAATTGCTGAAAAATATATTTTTTTAAAAATAAAAAAAAAATTAATTAATTTTGATTAACAAAATTTATTTTCGCGATTTAGTTTAGATTATAAGGCTATCCGCCGCCTAAAGGATAATTTTCAGTGAAATGGGAAGAATTTTCCCTAAAATTTAGAAAATATCAATTTCGCGATTTAAGTTATATTATTATAGGTAAAATAACTTAAATCGCACAATTGATATTTTCTAAATTTTAGGGAAAATTCTTCCCAATTCACACAAAAAATTTATTGTTAGAATGATTTCTTTACTTCCGGCCAAATTATTGTTTAATGATTCCTCTCTAGTGAATAAAATTCACAAATCATTTTCTAATTAAAAATTTCAATCACTAAAGAAAAGTACCGATTTTCCACACTACTTCATAATTATATGAATAACATATCCAAATTGGATCTCTTGTTTCATCGGAAAATAAGTGAAATAGTTTCGATAAAATCTAGATACAAGTTAAAAATTAAAGTAGTAAAAAATTTTAGGTATATATTTGGAAAAAATTCCTTTTTATAAAGCTAATGTTTAAATTTGCTAGCCAAGTTTTTATAAAATAACCTTAAAAATCAAAATAAAACTAACAATGCTATTCCCTGAATTCAAGTGATTTTTGGAATGATGTTTGTGTGTATGTAGTCATTGGCTTTTCAGAGTGCCACTCTTTCGTCTAAAAACCAAAAAAAAAAAAAAAAAAACAAATTCTAAACTCCATATAAGAAAAAATTATTTGCCACTTCTCCTCCCCCTCCCCGAAAAAATAATTATATGATTGTGTTAAATTTTACCACATGTATAAGTCCAAGATACAAGCGAATTTTTGTAAATATCTTGAGTAAGAATATTTTTTTTTTTAGATTATATTTGATTAAGCCAAATAAAAATTTTTTAAATTAAACCCGTCTCTCCATTTGTTACATAAAAATAAATATATACCTTCATATATCAGCTAGGTTAAAAGTACAATAACAAAGACCAATGAAAATTTGCTTATAAAAAATCAGACACGGAGTCAAAATTTTCTTTTTTTTGAGGGGGAGGGGAGGAGGGAGGGAAATGCAATCTTAAATCTAGCCATTTGTGGGGGGCTCAGGCTAATTTTCGCAAGGAATCGTGTGTAAATGATGTAAATTTGAGCTTCCCAAGCTACATTCCCTCCGAATATGCTCCTGAAGAAGGCATAAGCATAGAGTAAGGGTTTACAAATTAAATTTGAGTTGAAAACCATCTTTTATTTCAAAACTGATTTAAATGTGAAAAAGATAGTGATTGGAATTGAAGCTTTCACCGTTGTTATCATTAATAAATAAAATACCTCTCTGTTCAAAAAACTAAAGTGGATGTTTGAATAAAAAACATACTATTCAATTATTCTCCCCATTTTGTCTCCTTCAAAGTAATCCTTTCCCGTTGCGACACACATATGGCAATGTTTAATCCAATGTTGGAAACATTTTTCATATCACTTTTTGGAATTTCCATTAGTACCTCCTTCGATTTTTGTTTTATCAATTCAACTGAGTCCAATCGGGTTTCACGTCAACTGAGCCAAATCGGGTTCCTCGAAGTTATTTTTAACAGGAAATTCACATCGTGACATATCTGGAGAATAGGGTGCTTGTGGAGCATTGTTGACCAAGAAGTCACGAATGATTGCATTTTGGGAAGATGCGTTATCTTGGTTTTGATGCCAAACTATCACTTAAAATTGCGTCTACTGACAAACTAATATGCCAACATCTTCAGCAAGCTCTCTTACTATCAAATGACGATTTTCCATTGCTATGATTCTAATTTTTTCGAAATTTTCTTCTGTTCTAAGTAGAACGAGGTATATCTTCTACCGATTCACGACCTTCTCTTGAACAGCTTATGTTAGTGGAATAGTTTTTCTCGACCAAGATTAATCACTAAATGCTTTCTGCACTATTTTAAAAGTTCAGTAACATTAATTTAATTGTTAATCTTTGTTCAACAATATGACATTTTAACAATCGAAAAAGGAGAAAAAGTTGATGTAAATTAACTGCTGTAACTTTTTTTTAGTCTTTTCGGCATCTGAGGACATAGAGACTTTAAACAATTTTAATTATTTATTATTTATGATACCATTATCAAGGCAAATTTATTTATACCAATTGTTATCCAATTTAACCTGCTCTAATAAACTATGTGACATATCAATCTGAAAATAGGAGCGAATGTCATTGAAGGTTGTGTCAATATAAGAAAAAATGTTTTTTTGAACTTCAATTTACGCACTAGTTTCAAATTAAAAAGTGACCTTTCTTTTTGAAGAGTTGTATATTCTCTTTAACTGTGGTTTATTTGTATTTAATACAAATACAATAATTTGGTTTGTATTAAATACAAATAAACGTGTTAAAACGAAAAAATACTATACTCATTAAAGGTAGTGATTTGCAATCAATAAATTATCTATTAAGATAGTAATATTTGCAAAGTGATATACCATTAGATTAGAATGACTTAAGAAATCAAGATAATTCAAAAGTAATTATTGGTCAATTGTTTAAAAGAGTAGAGTTGCTAAGAGATTTGTTGCATTCTTTTGAGCAGGTTTGCTTTAGATTCCGATAAAATGAATTAAAAACTAATTTTTGATATATACATATATATATATATATGTATGTTCTGGATGGTTTCTGCGGTTGGATATATGTGGAATAATGTTTTCACGGGTTGTACCGCGTTGATTGTTGAGATTAACTCGACGTTTCGGTTTCCAAGCGAGGGACCAGGTAACACCTCGACCGGGGAGTAGGCAGATTCAGGCCTCGGAGTCGACTCAGAACCAAGCAACGCGCTAACATTCACTACACTTTCCAACCACTCACTTCTTAGAACAGAAAAGCAAACACAAGCCTCGGAGACATCAACAAATATTCGGACTCGGGAAGTTGGAAGATTGAGGCCTTGAAGTCAACCCAAACAGAACACCAACAGCACAACAATCCATTCAGTCCTAGATCTCAGAAGTAAATCCATCCTCGGAGAAATCCACCGACGAAATTTGGGGACCAGCAAGACTGTGACCCCGAAAACAAACCACCACCATCACTCTTGAAGAATGCTCTAAAAGAAGAGTCGAAACATTGAGTAATTTTAGCAATCAAGTCGGACTAACTCGTGAAAACACTATTTCATATATATATATATACCATTATTATTGAGATATTTACAAGTTAATTACTATTTTTTTTATTAAATTTATATTTTCAATTCATTAATTCCAAATACTTGGGAAACCCACACAATTTTTGTATTGAATCTATCAGTCTAGCATCCGAAAAAATTATAAGATAGTATATTTTAATTAACAATTTAAAATATTTTCAAAAAGTGATAATTTTGAATTAATGGGTGTTTTCACATAACGAACCTTTTTTTCGCTTTATCTGGATTTAGTTCAAAAAAACTTACCTAATAAAAAAACATTTACACAAATATAAGTGAATATAGTGCATGCTGTGTATTAAAAAAGAATTACAGAAAAAAACCGAAAAAAGCAAAATATTTTTTTAATCAGAAAGACTAGGTATTTGTTACCTAGATAAGTTATTTTTATGTGAACTAAGTCCAGCGAAGCTAGAAGCAATGGTGTTTATTTCAACTTGATAAAGTTTTTCTTGGATATTATGTAGTAAGTAGTCAGAACGTAAAAGCCCCAAAGAGATTTCCTGTTGGAAAAAAAAACATTTGCAAAATAATATAAAAAATTTTATTATATACCTAGATATTTTACAAATCTAAGGACTTTATTAGGCTCAATTTCGAAATATTTTTGTTTATAGAATATTTAAAAAAATTAAATAAAAAAATAAATCAAGTTTATAATAAATTTTTTATACGAGGGCAATCCCAAAAATAAGGTCTCCTGGTTTTTTAGAAATAGAAAAAAAGTTTATTTTTAATACATTGATACATTATTTTAAAGCTTGAATATTCCTCTATTTTTCTACATAATCGCCATTTCGGTCAAAACATTTTTGTAGGCGCTCTGGCAGTTTTTGTATGCCTATGTCGTACCAGCTCGCCGCCATGCTGTTGAGGAAGCGTCGGACCGTTTCTTTCACCTCGTCATTATCGCTGAAGCGCATTCCGGTCAAATGTTCTTTCAACTTGGGAAACAAGTGGTAGTCACTGGGTGCCAAGTCCGGACTCAACGGGAATTGACGGTCTCCCGCTTCTTTCTTCGTCGAGAATTTCCATGCGACAGCTGTAAACTCCCTAAACCATTTGCGGACGTTTTTGACATCCATGCACGACTTTCCATACACTTCAGTCAATTGGTGAAGAATTTCGATTGGTTTAACGACTTTTGCGTTCAAAAACAAAAGGCAGGCTAAACGATGGCTTGCTTAAAAGTGGGGAAGCAACAAACACGGCAGAGTGGCTAACAGCCGCGCGAAAAGTTTCCATGCGGCCCCAGCGCTTTGGAGACCTTATATTTGGGATTGCCCTTGTATTTTATATAAAACCAAATGAATTGAAAATAGTTATAAAAAGTGTGTTAATTTAAGAGGTTTATCTAAAGTGCAATTCCAAAAATTTTATTTAGAGAATATTTATAAGTTTATTTTTGAATCACCAAGACAAAATGAAAAAATATAAATATTAATTTTAAAGTCCTGTTTTGGCCTATTCAGCTTCTCAGGTTAAATTAAATTCCTATACAATGTATATATGCTTTTACAGAGCTGCTGTATTTAGTACTAAAAGCATTGGAAATTGTTTTTCATAACTCTCAAGTACTTTAACAAGTACTAGTTCTGGTTGCTAAGGAAATACAAATACTTTCGAAATAAAATTTAATTAATAATTAATTAACTGTGCGAATAAATTTTATATTTTCAATATATTTATTCTAAAATTTATATAATTGACGTTGAATACAAAAAGATAAAAAATAAGGGTGAAAGAATATATTTTTAGAATTAAAATAAAATTAGAATAGAAAAAAAAAACTTATGAAATGAATTATAATCCATAAAATAGTTGTCATTTTAAACAAATATAAATGTGAATATATTTCCCCAATTTTTTTTTTTTTTATTCATTTAAAAATAATATATATTTCAAATAAGATTTTTAAAATTTCTATATTTTTTATTATTGCTTTTTGTTTATGGAATATAAAATTTTAGAAAGAGAAAAATAATACAAAAACATTTTCCCAGAAAAATAAAAGAAAAGTAGAAGTTATTTCCCAAGAACCAATGAAACATGTGACAAAAGAAATTTTTATAGAGAAAAGCTTGATTGAACTAGTAAGAGAAATTATAGGGTGGAAGGGGGATAAAAAAGACGAAATTTTATTTATAAATATTGAAGGAAAAAAAATTGTTTTTAGTTAATGAAATTTTAAAATCCTTTTCCAAAAGTATCGTTATAAATGAAATTTATTATTAAAACATTCCTACTTGAATTTGAAAATTATGAAGTACTGAGATTTAATTTTCTGACCATAATTATTTTTTTCAAGCAAGTGAAAAAAAAATGATTTGAATCGATTTACTGAAATTTAGAATATATACTTTTTATTCCTTAAAATTTTATGGCTTTATTAAGAAAAACAAAAATCTTAATATTTGAATAAAAAATTCCAATTTTAAATAAGATATATATATATATATATATATATAGATCTCCAGAATAAAATTTCCTTTTAAATTTTACAAATATTCTGAAATACTCAATATTACTATTATATATTAATCGCAAATACTGACTAATTTCATAAAATAAAATTTTTAAATTCAAAATGTTCACTATTATCATTAGTTAATGAATATTAATTTTTACTTTAT
The DNA here is from genome assembly GCA_010014785.2 of Anisolabis maritima. Taxonomy (NCBI): domain Eukaryota; kingdom Metazoa; phylum Arthropoda; class Insecta; order Dermaptera; family Anisolabididae; genus Anisolabis; species Anisolabis maritima. Next base: position 8,102 of record JAAAKE020089577.1, on the reverse strand, counting down.
AATTTTCTATATTATAAAATTAAATTAAAATGCATTCAAATGGATTAATAAATTAAATAGTGTATATATATATATATATATATATACATGAATTTTTTATGTAATCATCTAAAGCTTAATTATTATTATTATTATTAGTGTTTACGTGAGCGTGTCAGCATGAGTGTGAATGCGTGCATATTCTTTAGCAATTTTGCGAAATATTTGCGAATTAGATAAATGTTTTCATGTAAAAAATTATAATTTTGTATTATTCTTATACCATCAATTTAATTATTTTAAAATTTTTTAGTATATTTTATGTAAATTTGTAGTGTAAAATTTAAACAACCTCTAAATGGAGATAGGAGAAATTTGTAGAGAGAATTTGAAAGGTTTTCAAGGGTAAAAATTTCTGCAAATAATTAAATAATAATAACGAATGAAAAAATAAATTAGAAAATAAAGTTATTGTTTTTAATTAAAAAAAAAGTCTCAACTAAAAAAAAAAAGATTAAAATAAAAAATAATAAATCTTTCATTAATCTAGGGGATATATTTAAGACGAACCTTACCTAAATTAAGTTAAATATGTATAATTTTTGTAAATGATCTTGGCCCATCTCTCTAGAAGAAGCTGCATACTATCCCTTCTTCTTAATTATGATTTTTTCCTGTCGAAGTACTTTTGGTATAAGGTTAAGTATGAAGCCTTTCAAGAGACGTATTTCTTTACTTAAAAGAAAGAAAAGAAAGTAAACTTTATCCATATTTAAGAAATTTTGTTCAAAACGAAAAAATTTGGAAACATTTTATTGTCATAAATAAAATTATGTAATTGTGTTTTTACAATAAAATAATCAAACCTACAAGAATAAAATTAAAAATGTCTTCATTTAATCGTGAAAGTTTGAATTATATAGAAAATTTGTAAAACTTCAAATTGAGCATCACTAGTAAATAATATTCATTTGGAAGGCAAAGTCATTCATCAAAATATGCCTAATCAGGCGTATTTAAATTAATAAAGGTAAGGTTTATAAAATATCGCAAATTAAATAATTTTTGAGAATAACTATTCCAACTATGTATACTTATAAAAAAATACTATCTTTTAACCTGAGATTTAGACAAACGCTTCACTTTGGATTTATCTTACTAGTTAAATATACCAAAACAAAAGATAGTAAATTTCTTAGTCTTAGGGAATGGGCTAAATTGAAAGTGATGTTTAGGGCGTATCAAGGTTTTAGGAGTTGGGAGGAAATCTCAAATAGGTTTCAAGAGCCAAATTATTTAGGTAGGGTAGATCATAGGAAGAAAATTTATAAGCCAAGGTTATATAGGTTTGCATTCGTTTGTAGGGTTTGGTATTGATTTGTGGAACAGTCTGTCTGTCACTACTTGGGATTATAGTCCTCTGCCCCCTATGATTAAATCTATTATAAATTTTATCAAGTCCTAAAGTATATACTAGAGTTGAGTAAAAATTTTATTTAGTTCTCAAACGCAGAGATTAGCTCAGGTAGATGGCTAATGCGTCATTTACTCCTGGTCACGTTATTGCGCGCAATGTTTCATCATGTTTTTATCTTTTTATTTCGATGGAAATGTATGAACATGTTATTTGTTAATGAGATGTAATTTATAAATTTGTATTTGTGTTTGATTGAACCTAGCCACCGAAGACTTGTGCTTCTAAGCAGGTCGTAAATAAATTTATTTATTTATTTATTTTTCATATCTTTGGTTTTATGTAATTAACTATTAAGATCAAACCAAAGATAAGCGTTTTTTTCCCAAGTAAACAGATGATATCTGACTGATTAGATAATTTTACAATCATAGGTTTAATAAAAGAAAAAAATGACACTGTCATCACTTCAATAAGACAAAATAAAAACATTTTATATATATAACCAGATTCACGGGCCTCATACTGAAAATACTGGAAATTGATATTTAGTACTTTCAAATACTAGTATTTTTAAACTTGTTTTATAGTACTTTCTTTAAGAGGTATTGGTACTGGTTGCTAAAAAATACTTATAGTAGTACTAGTTACTTGGGAAAGCGCTTAAGTACTTCAAATACAATGCTGAGTATTTTAAGTACTTTTGGTAAATAACTAGTAGTAACTAGTAAAAACTAAAGTAAAATACTCGCAATAGCTTTAGATATATTATGCACACATTATATCTAGTAAAAATATAATTTATCCAATTAAAAATTTCCTCTCACGGTTCTTTTAATTATCATTAAATTTTCTATTAGATAGCCAGATGTTTTGATTCCAAGTTCCCATGAGCATGCATCTGTTAAAAGAAATTCGAAGAGAAGTCGCCAGATATGATTTCTTCAAATAAACTTCATATTTGAATGAATATCTATTAGTTTGCTCTATCCTTTCTTCTAGTCAATCAGGCATAAGTTATTTTTCTAGTATATGCATTAGAAAGCTTGAAGCCATTATGAAAATAATATTTAAAAGTATATTCATTATAAGAAAATTTATAGCTCAGTAAATCTAATAGAAAATGGCGTAAAACCTGGAACTAATTAATAAAAAGTCAATTTTTGGGTATGTTTTAGACACAATTAAAAGATTTTTCAGAAAATTCTCAAACTTTCCGAGTGGGGGAAAGTATTTAAAATGGCAACCATAGTTAGCGCATTGGCTTTTCACTTATTCCTTCTTAACTTCTATAGTATTTGTTCTATCGCTTTCAGAGATTTTATAATTTAATACTTCGCAACTTATATTTTAAATATAAATTTTTGAGAAAACTGACATTTTTTTTAAATTTTAAGATTTCCTTAATATTACAATAAGGACCTATTAAAATCAAAAATATTTCGAAATAAATGTTTTAATAAATTTGAATCCCATTAAATTTCGATTAAAAATATGGAAACCATAAAAATATTGATTTTGTAATTTAATGTTTTTCCACCTTTTCTTTTTTAGACAATTTTACTCAAAACTCCTTCATTTTTACTCGGATTTTAATGGTTTAGGGCTCAAATGAAACTATATTAAATTGTTTAAAATGTGATTTAATGAAATTTTCTGAAAAATATTATTTTAAAAGTGTCTAAAACATATCCAAAAATCAGCTTTCTACTAATTAGTTCTGGGAGCAACCTTAGATTTATTGTGCTATACATTTTTTTATCCAAGTCTTCAAAAAGGAAAAACCTTATTTTGAAATAAAGACTTAAGAGAAAACACTAGGAGATAAGCAATACTCTCTTATATTTAGGTTTATACCATTTATTGAAAAATGTTTTCCAAATTCCATTATCATTTTAAAAAGAATAAAAAAAAATTAGACTCAAATCAGTGCAATGGAATTTAGTGGAAATAAATTATTTAAATTCCTTTATTTTTTATAAGGGTTTAAATTAAAATCAGCCTTGAAGACCGTAGCCAACCTTGCAAAAAGGAATTAAGGAATTTAAATATTATTTTCCGTTTCGAGAGTATATTTTTCATAAAAATTTTGGAAAATATTAGTGATAAATCCAAATAAAATAATTAATTAATTATTAATAACAAAGAAAATTTTCCTATAAATTAATATATAAACCAAAATATTTTATTATTTAAAATATAATTAATCAAAATGATTTCCACGTTATAGTTTAGAAGTAAATTTGAGGCATGAAAATGTAATTCAAAGATTGTAATAAAAATTGTGAAGAAAAATGAAAAACTTTTAAAAATTACTGTCGTTTTTTTGAATCATTTGTTTTGAAATTTATTATACCACAAATTACAAAAAACCAGCGGATGAATTAATTTCTTAACTACTCACGGAGTATTATCATACAATAACTTATTTACAGAGGACATGAGTAATACAATTAAATCCGAGGTGTCTAACGGCCTAAGTTTGAGGATGCGAAAATAAATAAAATGATGTGATTAAGAAATCTGTCATTAAAAAAAAAATAGAAATCTTTTTAGCTACATTCATATTTTTTCCCATTATATTTTGGATTAAAAATTTAATTTAATTAATTTAATCAGTGAGTGTGTATTTTTATTGGTTGGTGTTATCAAATTCGTGGGGATCGATCCCAGGGTCTCCGGCCATTCAGGGTCATGCACCAAATCTCTGACATGCAAAAGCTGCGGGAAAGCCTGAGATCCTGGGTTTCGATCCCCAAAGATAGTTTATTATCTGCTAATATCTTGGAATATAGTCAGCGGGCTGTCAAATAATAATAATAGTAATAAATGTTAAAATTTCTTTCTCTATATATTTATATCATTCCCATGATACTTTATAGAACTAAAGAGGCAGAGGTACTACCCTGATTGCTCAAAGGGCGATATTACTATCCGTAAATTATATTGTCACACCTCGTATGATGATAAATTCCCTAACCATAGATATATGCCAAGAATAATATAAATGTATAAGCAAAATTAATATATATGTAGCTGAAGAGGATTAGTTTAAAGCACAGGCAGTTTAATATAAACAGAATTTTTGCTTCTGGTTTTATTAATAATTGATGAAAATCTTTTTTATATAACTTTTGATACACAGAATAAATTTATTTCTTAAATGATTTTAGAATTATATTGAATCCTTCAAAACTACAACGTGGATAGATGTTCCATTAAAAAATTATCATAAATATGTATTTATTGAAATCAGGTCAGACATTATTACCCGTATCAATTTATATATACATAACAATAATATTAAACCGAGGTCCTGTCTGTGAACAAGTCATATATTTTTCTTTTACAAGATATTAAAGCAAAATTTTCTTTTCCTCTCGTATTAAAGAAATATATATGGCTTGATCTTTATTCATATCAGGCCTAAAACAGATAAATTAAATTTTTATTTATTAGAATCATTTTAATAAAGAAAATAATTAAATTATTTGATACGGATTTTTTTAAGACTGTCCAAATTTATTTTTGAGAGTATTTTTTTTATTTAAATTTATATATGATAGAAAAAAGTATGAAAAAAAGAAGAAAATGTCAGTCATTACGAGCTAACCTGTGTATAAGAGCAGAAACAGGCCCAAGCCATCCAAACCCAGAAGCAATCGTATTATATTCAACTTGAACAAGCTTAAGCTCGGGAGTTGATGATGGGGATTTAATATTTATTATGTCCAAAAGAAGATCTGATCTTATTAGACCTAGTGATACAGTCTAATAGAAACAGGATAAATAAATTATAAAAAAATCAAAATAAAAAAAGAATTATAATATATTAACCGAAGCAAATTATTCAAAAATACTGCAACGGTTAATATATAAAAAAAAACCTAAATTTTCTATTTTGGGTCTATATAAAATATTCGAAATGTTTTATTTTATATCATTTTATTTGAAAAATTATCAATCATAAAATATGTTTCTGTGAGTATATTCAACTATTTAGACGAAGGTATGTCACTTTTCAAAAAATAATGGCTGAATTAATAAAAAATATCTAATGCTAACAAAAATGTAATATTCAATTTATTCATAATATATTTTTATGTAAAAAAATCATTTCATTTTTTTCTTAAGAAAATTTAATTTTCCCAATAAATTTTATCTACATATCATATTTCCATATATTCTTCTTTCTTTGTAAAATCATTAATCGTAATTTTAGTTTCAAAATTTAATATTAATAATATAAGGTTATAATATAATTTAAAATTTCTGCAATAAATGTCCTGTCTGAGTCAAAGCTTTTCTCTAATAAACGTTTTCAATGAAATTAATTTTTTTACAATATTAAATTTCTGTAATGATTATAATTTGAATAAATCCTATTTCCCGCAGTCAAATTGAGATTAGACTAATACATTTAAAACGGTCAGAAAAAATTATCTTTCCAACCGCGAAAGTGAAATAGCTCCTAGTTAAAAACACATGAACCAGTCACAGATGGAAACCCATCTCAAATTCATGATCTAACTAGTTTAGTTTTAACTCGGAAGTGTAATTATTGATAAAAAATATTTTTTTAATTATTTATGCTCATTGTTTAAAACCCAAAAATAGAAGATTTAAGTTTAAAATACGTATAACAATAATTTAAAAAAATAATAATAAATTGGAAGGTTTTAAGAACAATCTTGGAAAAAAAATGTAAGAGGTGTGAAAAATTAGGAGCCCATTTAGAATAACAAGATTTGGGTAATCCCCTTTTTCAAATTAATAGAAAACAATTGGATTATGATGTTGACTACTTTCTGTTATTTTGAAAATTCTATTTATCCACTTTTAAAGATTAGTCCATAAATACTCCATTAAAATCGTATTAAGATTAATGACATTGTTTTTAATAAAGATTAATTTAGGGAAATCCAATATCTTGTTATTCACCTACCTAAAATTAATTAATGATTAAACAAGAAAATAAAATTAATAGATTTTGAATCTTTAAAAAAATACAAGATTTAGAATGCCAAAATATCTTACGCCCGGGTTGATAATCAACTTTAACTCACTTTATTTTAAACTTAAATCATTACTTGAAATATGGTCTGATCCATAGCATGCTAAGAACCCTTTCCAAATCATGGATATAAAACCAAATTTCAACCAAAGAAAGTTAAAATAAAAGGAATTTGATCATGAAAATGGACGTAGAATCGAAAGTGAAAGATTAAAAAAACAATAAATTACATAAAAAATATTTTTTTTAAATCATTACCTGCACTATTCCTTCTTCTTGGACCATTTCACTTATCTTAAACAAATTTTTGGTAAAATCATCGACTTGAATAGTACTAAAAAACAAAAAATTTATTAATAATTATAACAATATTTTGAATATTTAATTTATTTATTACCTTTCAAGAGTTTCCTTTAGAAATGTAAAATCATTAGCAACCGAGTTTATTAATTTATTGAGAATAGGCTGAATTTTTCTTGCGTTTTCAAAATGATTTCTAGGAAATGTCGAAGGTAGAAGGGCAAATGGAGCCAATTGTAGATAATCTCTTCCATAGAAATTCCTTGGTCTGATACATGAGCCTGAATGATCAAGAATATGTTAAAAAAAAGTTAATTGAATTCTAAATGTTAATGAAAAAATTTACCATGCAATAATGCCCAATCTTTTGCTTTATTAATTACATCTTCTAACATACATTTATTAATTGGAAGTGAGATACAAGGTTGCAATCTTGGTACAGAGGACATCTGGGAAGAAAAAATTAAAAACTTTAATTAACCAATTATTAGAGGTTATATATAGGATTATTTATTCATAAACATGATTCTAATTATATTTTGTTAGAGAAACAAAAATGTATTAATTAAGATGTGATGATCTGAATGTGATGATGTACTGTTTAATTTAATAATAATGATAATAATTTAATTAATAATAATAATAATAATAATAATAATAATAAAAAGACGTCATTTTCTAACAAGTTAAGAAAACTAAAAAAAAACTTTTAAAAAAGATTTTTTCAAACGAATTTTTTCAAATTATTATTTGAAATATTAGCTAAATTTAAAAGTTGGTTATATATTTTCATTTTTCAGATTTAAGTGCCATTTCCACAAAAACACTATCAACTTTTAGGAAAATGTCGAAATGGTACTTAAATCTGAAAAATGAAAATTTAGTTTATAAGTTTAGCCAATAATATTTCAAATCATTATATATATAAATATATCATTTTCACTTTGTTAAGCCGTTAGGCCGCGATCGTTTCTACAGGCTCAAATATACATAGACACATAGAAACGAAATTTGTTTGAACCACTTTTTTAGACTTTGAGAGAGGCATTTCATGTGGATCAGATGAAATATCGATTTTGAAAATAAATATAATAATACATGACTTTGATATATAGAACATTTCAGGTATTATATGAAAAAGAATGAGTTTTTTCAAAAAAGCTAACCAAATAAAAATGTATTATTTCTTTAAATAAATATAATTTTTAATGCTTTAAAATTATTCAATATGATTGAAATAGATCAAAAAAAATTGGTAATTCGTTTTTTCACAATAATAATACATAATTTATATTTAGCTTTCAAATTATATGTTAAGTTTTGTTGTGTTATATTACATGACAGTTAATATTAACATTGTTAGTATAATAAATTTATATTAAAAATAATTAATAA